>VXAZ01004522.1:2704086-2797867 GCA_013399875.1 Gymnorhina tibicen
TCGGCGCTCTGCCGCGGCGGCGGGAGCTGCGCGGCCGGACCGGCCGGAGCCAGCGACGCCCCGGGGGCTGGTGCCGGGCATCCAAGCAGCCGGAGCCTTGCGAGTCCCGCGTGCGAACCCAGGGGTGGGAAGGAGTTAAGTCGGGTGCTGTTAGTACTGTTAGCTGTGTTTGGGCTTTGCCGGACAAGGTCGGGGTGCTTGCGGTCCGGCTGCCGGGGGTGGCTGGGGGGTTGTTGTGGTCCGTTCGTGCGGGATGTGGCTCCAGCCCCGCGGCTCCCGTCCGGGTGGTTTCATGGCACTGCGGCCGCTGGCGATGGCCGGCGGCCCGGCTGTCCCCTTCTTCGGCTGCCGAGTGCTGCTCTCGCCATCGCCGAAACTAAGTGCCAGGCGATGCCGGACTGGGAGCGTTCCTTGGAGCTGATGACCATCTGTTATCGCCGTGGAGAGGAGACGGGCGGCTGACTAGTGGGGCAGCAGAAAATGAGATCAAAGAATCGGCAATTGCAGCAAAGCATGCCCCGATAATTACACTTTTGCATTAACAAAATGCGCTCTCTTTTATTTTTTTTCTGTTTTTAATAAATAGTTCAGAGATAGGAAAGAGAAATCTCTGCTCTTTGTTTTGGGCGTGCAATACCTCGGAGAGTAATTTAACAATGTCCTTGCTGACAACACCCATCTTTTTTTCTGGGGGAAATACAAACGGAGTAAATGGGACACAATATTACTGCATATGTGGCAATTCTGGCCACAGAAAAGAACAGAACAGAGGTGAACAGAAAAGAGGTGAGATTCAAAGGCTAAACAGGCGAAGAGGAGCACGGGGGGTCTTTTTAGGTGCTTACTTAACTGCCTTTCAGTGCAATTAATTGAACTTTGTGAGTCGTATTATATGCAGTGATGTCATCTTTTGCCTCATCAAAGAAAAAATAATAGGATGCTCAGAAAGTGAAAAGGGGGAGGGGATCCTGTTTCTCGGTAGCATGAAGAAATAGGTTCCAAAAAGAATTGCACAGTGAAGAAATGTGTTCTTCACATGTGTTCTTCATGCTCCTACATGCTGTGTTGTTTAGCTCAGATCACGGGAACAGAGAGATGACTTCTGATGGTCCAGTAAGACAAAAGCCTCAAATGCTCAGTGTTTAGTCCCCTGCCAGTTTCCCTGTTCAGGTTTCCCCGGGTGACTCATGGGGTTTCACTTCTCCTTTAATAGGATTTGACCTGGCATCTCTTACCTGGCAGCCACCATCTCCCCTTTCTGAGGGCAGGGGGGGAGGGGGTTGAATTTGTCAGTGTTACATAACAGTTACCTGGAACATTGCACATGTTCCCAATCTAGGGATGCCTCTGGGCCGCAGGTGGGAGATGAATTTCTAATATTGCAGATCAAGTGCAAATGGCTAGGAAGAAACTTTCACAGGGCACCACTTCCCAGTGTTCAAATGTTTCCCTTGTGAATTTCACAGTAATTCCTTCCCCACTCATTTAAGCAAGACAAGTAATATGTTTAACCCTCCCTCCAGTAATGTGTAAGTAGTGTAATGAAACAAATGGTATCTATAGATCAAATATACTGCCTTCCTGCTTTTATTTCTCCCATCCTCTCAAATCCTGCATGACATCACCAACCACAGTCAGTGTGCAGTGGAACCCCAGAACATATTAGGGAGTGGGGCTTGGCGTGCTCTGAGATCTGGTGCTTTGCAAACTCTTTCTGAAATCAGCAATGTCTTTTTTTTGTTTACTCTAGTGGATACTACTAGCTCTGTCATTTACCTGGAGTATAAAGAAATTAATTAGCTGTTTGGCAAGAGTGTAGTGGGACACGTGGCTGCTTTGATGCTGTTGGTCTGCCTGTTTCTTTCTCACACACAGGAGCCGTTTGGGTAAGGGAGATCTTCCTGTTGGTGTCAACCCCCATCCCACTTGTTCAGGGTTTCAATTAGCAGGCTTTTGAAGGAGGAAGAGCAAGCAGAGACATCTCTTGTGCTGCAGGTCTGCCCTTGGTCCTCATCCTCTTCTCTTCTCCCTTTCCCTGCAGGAGCTGGAGTGGCCGTGGGGGGCAGTGCACTGGTAGCCAGCCATGATTGCCACTGGAGGCCTCCTGAGGATCTCGGCCAGGAAACAGGACCCCTTGAAACCCCAGAGCCAAATCCCCAAACGCAAACGCAAGGCCAAAAAGAAGCGCAAGAATGACGTGGTGGTGGTGAAAGGCAAGCTCAAGCTGTGCTCCCTCTCGGGGTTCATTGCCCTCTGTGGCATCTTGGTACTGCTGGTGGGCATCGCTTTGGCTGTGGTGGGCTACTGGCCAAAGCCCAGCCAGCTGTACAGAGAAAGCAGCTTTGGCAAGGGCCGGCACCCGGCACCACAGGGTGGCACCACCACAAACCGCTCCCAGAGCCGGGAAGGGGTGCAAGCAGGGATCCACCTGGAGTCACCCCCCAGAGCCAACACCTCCACCACTGCTACCACTGGTGGGTCCCCCCCTACTTCCTCATCCCCCCAGGCCTCAGCGGGTTTCCTTTTCCGTCTTTTCTCGAGCTACTTGCATTCGGACAAGCTGAAGGTGCTGGGCCCTCTGATCATGGGTATCGGCATCTTCCTCTTCATCTGCGCCAACGCGGTGTTGCACGAAAACCGCGACAAGAAGACCAAGATCATCAACCTGCGGGACCTCTACTCCACCGTCATTGATGCCCACAGCCTGCGGGCCAAGGATGGAGGCACCCCGGCCTCAGCCCCTCTCAATGGCTTTGTCAACTACATGCAGTCCCGGGGCCTGGAGCTAAAGCCTGGCGGTGAGGGCCTGGGTGCTGCAGCTATGCTGGCCAAGAGCTCCTGGCCACCAGGATTGGGTGTCTCCCTTTCCCCACCGGATCTGGTGTCCTCACCACAACGTTCCTCCTTCTGCAGCCCACCACAGCCACCCAGCCTGGCTGAGGCTGTGTACAGCATCTGCCGGGAGCGTGCTGCCCTTGCTGGCCGCCCTGACACCAGCCCACCCTGCAGCCCACCGGAGAGCTGTGAGCGGTGCAGCACGGCCAGCTCCATCGTTGGCTCTTCACTGAGCACCTTCACCCTCCTGCCCTTGGGGCCAAGCAATGGAGGGGGAGGCTGGCAGAGACCACCTGGTGAGCGGGGAGCCCAGGAGATCCCACGGGGGGAGTTTGAACTGAGCCTAACTGACCTCAGCAGCAGCAACATCAAGGGAGGCTGTGGGACAAGGAAGCACAAGCTGGTTCTCAGGCGGCAGAGCACCAGCTGCTTGCCCGATGCCAGGCGTCCCCTTTCCCCTGAGCCGCCTCGGTCACCAGCTGTCAGGAGGGTCCTGGACTCCAGCCTCTTGGTAAAGGCATCTCCTAGCTACTCCAGATCTCAGGATCTGGGGGGATCACCCCCTTCAGCTCCTCCTGCCATCACCAGGACGGACTCCCAGAGCTCCCAGTCTGAGCCTTCCAGCAGCAATAAGGGCTACAGCCACTTGGAGGAGGCAGGCACCTCCTTGGAGTCAGTTGCCAACACCGCAGCCAGTAAAATTCAGGACTGTGAGGAGGAACCAGTTGAGAAGATGGACCCCCTCAAGGCTACCAGCAGAGACCAAACAGGGGAGCAATCCCAGCAAACTCAAAGACAGTACACAAATAAAGAAAAACTCTTTATGATTTCTAGGTCAAATGCTGCATTGGGGCTGGAGGATGGGGAACTGGAGAGTACAGGCATCTAAATAAAACAGATAGCAAGAGGACACCTTGCATCCCTCCACACCTTCCCCGCTTCTTCATCTCCTTGTGGACTTAGGAAACCAATCAATATCCAAAGAGCTGCACTATGTTACCCTTGAAAATTGAATTCCATAGATCCTGTAGATGACTTCAGGAAGAAAAAAGAAAATCCTTTCTGTCTAATCGTGATTGTATGTTTCATGCAAGCCAAATTGTATTAATATCCACAGTCCAGCAAGTTCTCTGGATCAGATTAATACAATTTTGGATGGTATAGCTGTGCACTTTACTGTTTTGATTTTTAAGTGCCCCTTCTTCTCCTCCGATTTCTTTCTTGCTGATTTGCCACTAACTGCTTGAAAGCTGCAAGCACCTTTTTAAGCTCAAAAGCAACGTGGTCTTCAGAAAGAAAGCCGAGCTCTCTCTTTGTTTTGGTTCAATTACTAAAATGTTTGCAAGGCCTTAAGGATGACGTACCTTGACAAAGAATGAGTTTGTTTAAATTCTGGAAAAAAAGACAGTTTAGAAGAGACTGGAGCAGAACAGAGCTCTGATGATTTAGTTAAAACCATTACATTCCTGAATCCAAAATACATATTACTATATGATACTTTATCAAAGTATTATTACACATGTATTGACTAATAGCATTAAAAGATGTTTTTTAATAAAATGTTTACAAAAAAACCTTTAAAAAAATTCCTTTATTTTGGTAAGTAATCACAGATATCAGAAACCGTTTTGTTTTATAATGTGAAAGATTATAGAAATGCTGTGAATCCAAAGGCTTGCTTATACTTTTAAGGAGGTAATTAATAATTTATGTGCAATTTCAAAGTAAGTACTGGATAAGTCCTTGATAAACCACACTGTAATTCAACCAGCAGATTCTGTCTCCATTTCTGACAGTGCTCTGTGACAGACAGCCTAAGAAATGTGAGATTTTGACATGCTACGGGAAAATCTTTTTAAACGTTTGATCTTCTATTTAGATTAGTTTTTTGTGAAATTAATCTTGAACTGCAGCATCTTCTTTCTGCATTTTTCAGTTCCCTTATAACTGTTGCATTAAGTCTTTCTGCTGTTGCAGTTCCTATTCATGAATCCATGTGCATAAGCTTAATTTTAAAGCATAATGATAGCCCTGTCAATCTCTTAGCAGTTGGCCGTGTTGAAGTCAGCAGCAGTTTCTCACTGAGTTCAGCATGATGAGGATTTCTTCCTGCACAAGAAAAGCATCAGGTTTCCTGAAGGCTGGAGAATGCCTTGTCTGTAGGCAGAGCTTTGGTAAATTGATGAGCTGTTTCATTTTAGTAGCTGCAGCATGCCAGGCTCTCGTGTTTTGTCAAAACAGCTTTATGCACTCAGAAGATTTTGTCAATACTTCTGATTTTAAATATGGATGTGGCATTTCTCTACTATGGGAAGAGAAATCGACATTAAACAAACACAATGTGTAGGCAGACAGAAATCTTTCTGTTGCAATTAAAATTTTTCTTGTGGTCCCATGTTTCAAAGTGCTTAGCGACATACCTACTTACATTACAGCACATCTCGACGTGGACTATAACTATCACTAAATACAATTGCATTTAGTAAGCCTGTAAAATCCTGTAATAAATAAGGCTAATTTAAAAGAAAAGAAGAAAAGAAATAAAGAATAATTTGCCATGTATGAGTCTTGAAACTGGAGAAGCAGAAGGTGCTTGTACTTGTTCTCTGGAGCAAGAGAGACATCCAGGTGGCAATATCTTTCCTCCTGTCAGTGGCAACCAGTGCGCTGACAGTATGAACATCACTGTGGCGTTTTTTGCTGTTAAACCGCTAGCACACAGCTGGCAAAAATCTGTTGTAAAACTGCCTGGATTGGCATGGGTTGGATTAGGGACCACAGGAAGTGGCGAGCAGGTGGCTCAGCTGGTGCTGGCATTTGCATGGACCTTTCCTTCAGTTCTCCAAGGGCATGTGCTTCAGTTCCTTCTCCTGTAACTTCCAGCAGGATTTATGAGATATATGTGAGCAGAGTTACCTGGCACTGACGCAGATTCTAGTTATTGACAAAGCTGAAGACATCCTGTTCGTTATTTTCCATACTAAAACCTTCCGTGGAGGTGCAAGGGAAAAGGCAAGTTGTGTGCTACTTACCAGGGCATGGAATCCTCATGAAGATGTGGCAGGGGTTTTGTTTTGAGAGGGGGGAAACATGCTTTTTAAAATACTCTTAGTAAATATTTCTTCTGTCATCTGAAGCGTGCTCTGGGGAAGAAAAAAAAAAAGGCAACTTTAAAAAGCCTTTGGTTACTCCTTAGATTGGTTTAAATCAAAGCAGGCCAGTAATTATTCTGATGATTAATTTACTGCAAAGTCTTTTGAATGACAAAATTATGACAGTTTGTGTTTAATAAGTAAAATTATAGCTTGTTCCTGTGTTGCCAAAAAATATGTGAAACATGAACTTTCATCAGTCGAGCTGGATTTTTTAATAATAGCAGCAAGAAGTGATTTTCTAGCATATAAATTACTAAGCAGAGAAAGCTGCCTTTCTGTCTTTGCAAGTCATTACTTTTGCAAATTTATTAATTAAAACTATTTGTTGAGAAATTTGTGCAGGGGTGTCGTTGGAGTCAGAAATCTTTGTTTAAAATTCAAGCTGGGCAAGTTAGTCCAACACCCCGACGTTGGGAAAAAAATGAGAGATTCAACCCCTGTGCACCATCTGTGACTGGTTTTAGTACCAACAGCCCAGGAGAGAAACAGCAGCTGGCAGAGAGCTGAGCCTTTCCTGGTGATACCCACAGGAGACGGGGGTGATGGGGTTTGTGGTTTGAACAGCTCTTGAGTGTCTCTGAGCTGGCCCTGACTGCTTCTCAGGACTGCCAGGCTGCCTCTTGGCCATCATTTGCACATCCTGTCACAGGATGGTTATGCATTTTCCTCCGATCCAGTCTCTTCCTTCTAGCCTTCCTCTCTGGTGTCCTGCCACCTAGTGCTTCCTCCACAGTCCTTGTCAAGCGCCCTGAACTGCATCTACTTGCCAGTATACAGCTGCCTGCATGTTGCAGAAAAGGATGGGCTGTCACACATGTTTATTAAGAAGTAATTAATTAATTTTAATTAATTAATTTAGAAAAATTGTTAATGCTTATTAAGAAAGAATCATTAGTCCCTGTATCTGAGAAGTGATGTCCCTGAAAATATGTTAAGCTGGCATACTTAGCCATACATTTTTGCTATGGAAAATTCAGATTTTGATTTAGAAATGTGTGCTTTGGTTTCACTTGGGTTTTTAGTATAGAAGTGCTATGATATATAAAATTTCCAGAGAAAAGTTAATTTCTGCCTGAACCCTCAGAATACCCCCATACCTAAGAGGGAGGCTGTGTCTGTTCATTAGGAGTGTAAGTAGTGTTTGGACCAGTCTGAGGACAGGGAAATGCCCTAATTGTACTTCAGTCGTGCTGCTGTTTGTTACAAAATCCTCAGGACTCTGGAGAAGCTGCTGACGTGATCATGCTGTAACCCAGTTCTGGCTCAGTTTTCACCAGCTAGCAAAGTATTTAAAATCCTTGCATTAACCTGGCTAGCTTGGCTGGGCTGATTTACTGAGCTGCCCAACTGTTGACATATCAGCTGATCTGCTACAAAAGACTATAGCCTAGATTTATTAACCTGTATTGCTTAGATACATTTTTAAGAGCCTTTTCAAGGACTGATGGTGTCCAACAGCAAGCAATAGTGCACTTAGAAAAATCTAATTAGGTAACTGTTGACATAGTTTTAGGTCTGCAGTCTGAAAAAAAGATGTTATGGATTGTTGTAATTTTCATAACAGCCAAAACAGTTTACACAGAAGTAGCAATATGACTTCAATTAAACAACAGTTTTTATTACAAGTAAAGGAGGTGACAGAATGATAAATCTTACTGGATTTCAGCTGGAAGAACAGCCTTTGATAATGCTTAACAGTTTTTCTTTCTATACAAAACACACACAAAATACAAGTGCTCACTGCTAGCTGACTAGTAAAACCTTAGTAGTGAATAAAAGTATAGACTGGGGGGGGCATTTTTTAATTACCTTTAAAGTAAAGGTTTCCCTATCACTTCTCCAAGACTGTCAGTAGCAATTATGTGATGCTTTAAAGGTCACTTACATACTGTTTTTAAGTTTGGGCTTACAAACAGCGAACAAGATGGACAGCATGTGCAGGCACAATCTGAGAGGATAAACAGGTTATCACAGCCACAGGAAAAAGGTGTTTCATGGAACAGTGTACCATTATTATTTCATTTTAGAAGCCATGATTTCTATTTACCATTTCTAGAAGCTCCAAACCAGAAAAGTCTAAGTGAGCACACTAGAAATTATATTCTACCATTTAGCTTTCACTGTAAACATGGAGACAGAGAGACACCCTGAAAATCTGACAAAGGCACACACAATCAGGTAAAATGGCATTGAAGTTTGGATGGGGGAACTAGGCTGCTAGAAAGGATCTGACTGGATTACAGGATAGTTCAGGAAATAGAGGAACGTGGCATATGTTTTTCCACTAGTCAGTCTTTTATCTACATTTTAGTTCGAGATAGTGAAGCCAAAATACTACTTTTAAAGGGTTTTTTGTTATTGTTATTCTTTCTAAATTACATTACAATGAGACAGAAAGCTTATTTGGGGAGAGTATGAAAGGAGATGCAAACTAAACAAATGTCAAAAATCACTGTTTATAACTCAGTCTGTGAGGTTTCCTTCACCTTCCTCTGCACAAAGGAGTTTCATTCTTAAGATTTTTGAGTATTAATTTTCTTTTTTTCCCTTCTTGTCTCCCACCATTTCCCCAGGCTGGGACTAAACAAAACACGTGTGTTCACTTTATTTTTCAGTTTTGCTGAAACACAGTTCTATTGTTTTTATGGTAGCAGACTTACCTGAGTATATGACAAGTTTGGTTCTACTGAGACCACATAGCTGATACTCTCAGTCTGGAAGGTAAAAATGGGTAGAGATGGTTTGGTTTTAGAGAAGCAGCCTGTTCCACGCTAAGCTTCATAGCTGAAGTAGAAAGGGACAAGTAAAAAGGGAATGTTCAGCATGCAAGTTTCACCATCACATCAGGTGATGTAATACCATCACATAGCCTCGGATTGCATTTTGCTCATCACTCATAAGATTTGGCATGATACTGCCTGCCCTGCTTGAGAGCAGGCTGAGACGATATCATACAGCTCCCATTTTGTTGCCAAAAGCTAAATCAGCCATATCTAAAGGAGCAGGACTTCAGAACATGACTGTCAGTTCTGGCAAGACTTGGAGCTGCTAAAGACTTTGCGAAGAGGTGGCTTGGTACAGGGTGCAGTGCAGCTCCCTTCACACCTTGGAGCAGCACAGAAACCTGTGGCAGGGTCTCACACAAAACTACCTGCAAAGGCACATAAGAGTCACTGGAGTCAGCTCCATAAGGATAAATCCCCAATGAGATAATATGATACTTCCACAACACCATAGACTAGCCTTCCTCCCTCATTCCCGGAACCTACTCATTTTAAAGAAATGCAGTTTGGTCTCAGAGCCTAATAGAAACTACTATTTAAAATGCTTATAGAGTCCCCATTAAATGAGTATCAGATGACCTCTTAATGTACTGCTCTCTAACATGCCTTGGGTACAGAGCACGACTATCTTCCTCTGTCAAAACAAGACAGAGATACAGCCACAAACTGTGCACAGACCAGATTTTTATTTTCTTTAAAATGAGAAAAGTGTAGGCACCAGTACGCAATGATAACAGCATGCAAGTATCTGCCTCTGAGTGATGTTTCCAAACCATGCAAGTAGACTTCTGGGGAACAGAGCCTTGAACACTTGTCCTCCAACAGGAGATCCATCCTTCAGATTTAACGGAACCTCTTTCTGCATGTGAGGCACTGAAGTGCTAATTTAGTTCACTCTTTCAGACTCATCACGCACAATATTACACAAAATAACTTAGCAAGGCCTCCCTGCGGAATATATAAGGACACAAGTCATACTAGACAGCTGATAACATTCTGTTTCAAGCAAGAAACTTAAAATGAGAACAGGTAAAGTCTGACACTGCTTATTACCTTACTGTGGTAACACAGCATAAGATGATAGTAGCAGCTCTTTGAGTTTTGGAAACTTAAAACTGTCTACTGGCACTGCTAATGTAATTCACACTACAGGCTGCCTTGGGGCTGAAAATGCAAACAGAACAGTTCCTGGCCTTGTGTCTGTCTTTGCAATGTGTACAGCGTCTGGAGGAGCAGCACTGAAACAAGGACGGGTGCTGTGGCTGCACCTCTCACCATCTCTCCCCACAAGCAAGCTGTGGAAGGGAGCTGTTTCTTTTAGGCCATTCAACAGTTGGTGCACTGTCACCTTAATGAAGCACTTGCACTCTTTAGAGTACTGCTTGGTCCAATATGCAAAGGAAAGGTGAGGATGCCTTCCTAGCAATGTTGGGAACAAGGATATACTGCCTCTCCTCTGGGACACAGAGAAGAAAACCTGAACAGAAGCTGTAGCATAGTTCTGGGATCAGTGAGCTTCTAATGCTGCAGCAGTGTTGTGTCTTGGTAGCCATTTGGCTGGTACATGCTTGTCACTGACAATCTGGGAAGAGAGAAAAGGGTCACATGATGAGCTGTGGAAGGTCAGCAGCTTTTAGCCGTCACCAGTTTGTATGTCAGCTGACAGCACAGCATCTAATGAGCCCCAGGAGTTACCTAAAGAGCAAAAGAAGCCAATGAAAGTGCAGCTGGCATCATCTCTGTTGCACCAAGAAGACACTATTGAAGATGGCAAGCCAAGCAACAAGTCACTGAGTTTCTATTGTACTTCTCCTTGCAGTTTTGGGTTGTCAAATGTGGGCAAGAAGAGTGACCACAAAATGTTGCAGTTCCACCAGGAGTGGTGAGTAGCGCTTGGCTACTTCCACCTATGGCTGCCTCTGGTTTCACTCATGACACCCTCCAAAAGAGCTCTTTGCATTTCACTGGCAAATTGAAATGCAGTCCTCTACTCAAATAAACATTTTAGGCTGCCTGATGATTCACCACCAGGTTGAATTCTCATACAGGCAACAGATTTCTCAACACCAATGTTTTCTGGCGAACAAATTAGGTGTGTATCTGTCATGGTTCAACCCCTGCCAGCAACTAAGTACCTCACAAAATGTTCTGCAGAATGTCTTGGCTTAGTTTACAGCTCTAGATAAATCTCACTTGCAATTTAGGCAGATATACTCAGGTAACTCTGCCTCTATAAAAAAAAATAGAACTATGTGTTTCAGCAAAACTGATAAAGTGAACACAAGTGTTTTGTTTAATCCCAGCCTGAAGAAGTGGTGGGAGGCAAGAATGAGGTTTGGATCAGCAACAGATCCTTTATTTAGAATTGCCATTTTAAAATTCAGTTTCTTGTTAGAAATGAAATTTTCACACCATCAGTTTAGACATTCCCAGATACTTTTGTAAATTCAAGATGTCAAAACATTAGGAAATTAAAGCATAAGTTATTCAAATTATTTTAAAATGAGCTGTGGTTTCCTATGAGCATTTGGAATGCTTATGAAGTGCAGGCAAAATAAAGATTCCTCCCTAAATATCTTTAGATGTTCACAAGACATTTCTTTTTTTGACATAAAAACGGAATACATGTGGCAATGTGGGTGATGGAGAAGTTTTTGTCACAGGAGCTTCAAGGTGAGCAATACATCCATTGTAAACACATGCTGATAAACGTTTCATAATATGATGCTGGATTGCTTAATCTCTTTTGTTTTCCTTCCAACCACATGTGATGATAGACTATTTGTATTACACATAGTAAATGGAAGCAATATCCAGCACGGAACCTTCTCTTGAAAAATCTGTGTTTGATCAACATAGGCAGTGTGTGGTTTTCATGATTTTGAAATAGTAAGTAATGCACTGGTTTTACTGTCTTAAAGAAGCATTAGCAAGTCTCATTCTATCAAGAAGAGTCCTGAGAATTGCTCTGCTTCTCCTCTGTCAAGGGCTACGTCTTAATCAGCTTTTGTTTAATTGAGTAATTTTGTTATGGTAGAGAGTGTACGCAATTGTTACACGTGCTTGAATCTGCATCAGCTGCAGCAACACGACATAAATAAATCAGCATGGTTATGCTCATCGAAAAGACATTACTTCTACATAGCCCAAAGAACAGCCAAATGCTAAAAACTGAAATTCTGGTGCAACACATGGGGTAACATATGCACTCAGAGTAAAACAGGTGTCGTAGATGGGGATGGCAATGAGTAAATCGCTGATTTCAGCACAGCAGTGATTTAAAATCATAGACCTGGTAATCAGAGCTGCTTGAGATGGAAAGTTAGATTGAACCTGCTACAAGTTGCCAAAAAAAATTAAAAAAAGGAAAGAAGAAGAAGAAGAAGAAGAAGAAGAAAACCCAAGTAGTAACTGAAGGCAATGCCAAGGAGCCCACCCACCTGCAGCCCATGAAAGCTGCTCAAAAGGAGAGAGGAACTCTCCCCCATCAGTACCACATCATAAGTCAGGCACATGGGAAAGGGCCTAATTTAAGGCAGGAGATCCTTAGTGCCAACTTACTGTTTTCAGGTCCCACACCACTGTGACTGGTGTGTTCTGAGTGGATGTTCCCCCTCCAGAGACTGGTGGAGCATTTCCTACAATTGCAGGCTGCAGCACAGAGACCCTCCCTTAGCGAGTGAGGAGCATGGACACTGGTGACAGCAGCAGCCTTAGCATGACTCAGCTCACCCTGCAGAGGAACCCAAGACCCTCAGGAACAGGGGCATGGAAGAACCATTTCATAAGAATAGAATATTTTGAGTTAAAGGGTTAAATGGTTTAAGGAAGGGACCTTCAAGAACATCCAGTTTCAACCCTCCTGCCATGGGCAGGAACACCTTCCGATAGACCAGGCTGCTTAGGGCCCCATCCATCTTGGCACTGGACACTTCCAGGGACGGGGCATTGACAAGTGATGGCTAATACGCTTACATGTCCAAGGTTGGAGCCAGCCTGAGACAGGACAGCCCATGACACTAAATCCTGCAATTTGCTGCTGCTTCTCTGACTCATCTGAGTAAATCCTCTGAGACTACAGGGAGAACTTGTGCCTCTTCTGTCTGATCTTAAACAACCAGCATCTGCAAAGGAAAGTATAAGTGCTGCTCTGTGAGACCCTGATTTACTACAATCCCATTTTGTGCTGTCTCCACTTTCTATTTGCAGCACACTTGCTCAGTTATTCCGAGTAGGATTACAGCAGCTCAGAGACTGGGATGGCTCAGTGCCCCCATTGCAACAGGGGCTCTGCAAACCAGAGCAAAATGGGCTTACACGCAGCAGACTAACAGATGCCAAAGCGAGCTAGCCCAGAGCCCTTACCAGCTCAAAGGGGTGACACCGGGCATCCTGCTCTGCAGCAGCAGGCTGAGCAAAAGGTTCCAGCTGGGAAATGCAGGAAAATACAGAAGCATCATGGAAGAGATAAAAGTGTAGGTCCCCATGCCTAACTGGATAATTGGATTGGAGGAAGACTAAACTAAGAGTAGAATAGAAAATAAACAACAATGGGAAAAGCAGTCTTAAAGAAAGTCTAGTGATGGGGCAGTGTATCAACTCAGCAAATTCTACAAAGCCGTGCTCCTGACACTGGGAAAAGGAAGTGTACTTTAAGCTTTTGACAGGCAGATTTAAATGTGTAAGTGCTTCTCCTGGCTCTAAAGTGGTGAGGGAGATCTGATTTTATGGACCACCCTCACAGGCATTACTGCTTGCTTTCTGTGCACATAAATACTGATCAGTGAATCAACAGTCCTCCCTTTCTGCTTTGAAAAACCAGATCAGCATCACTGTAAGTCCTGCAGCTACTAATATGGGTGGCAGCACAGGAGTGGGGGTGGTGCATCGGACAAGACAAGGGATAAGGTGTGCAGATACGCCAAGCAACAGATACCTGGCTCTTGCCCTCAGTGGATAGTAAGACATGGAGAAGGAAATAAAAAGGTAAAACAAATACTGCCACAAGGGTGTCCATCTCTTGTCAGATTAATATTTTTTTTCTCAAAGCTTAAGCTCCTGAAATTTTATGTTTACATCACTTCTTATGCATTTAAAGTTTTTCTTGTGCCAGCAAAAGTTAAAATGCTCTGAAATATAACTTTAAGCAAAACTCAAGATTCATTTGGGTTTTGACTGATAATATATTAACATTATAATGTATTTATTTATAACTCACTTTTTAAAGGGTTTCATAACAGTACCTAAAGGGATTCAATTATCCAGGCTGAAATTATATTGCTTCAATATAATTTTATTTCAATTATGTTTTATTTGTTTCAATATAATTTGATTATTTCTGCAAATAATCATTTCTGGGTGCTTTATGTGTGAAATTAGTAGATAGGGTAATGTCAGTATCAGCCTCAGAAGCTAGTTAGTGGGTTTTAGTAAAGTAAGTCAAGAGCAAAAAGTCTTTTCCATAAAGTTAAAGGTGAGAGAATAAAATATTTTTGTCAGCAGAGCTGCGAAATCGCCTGGAGCCCCCTCAGCCTCCTTCTTCTCTGGCCAAGGTCCCTGTTCAGGCTGGATTTCCCATGGGTCATCTAACACAAGGAGATAGCACCCCCTGGGATAAGACTCAAGAATCAGGTCCGTAGATTTTATACAGATAAAAGAATTACTTACTCTGTGAAGAAGTAAGTGCACATCAGGATACTGTATTTGGAGGCAAAGCCTTAAAAAAGATCTGATTGTGCAGAAGAATCTCCTCATTTCTCAGTTAAATTTATTTCAGCAAACAGAATTCCCAGCCACTCTCAATAACAGCCTTTATCATTCAGAGAACTGGGGGTTTGATTTGGTCTCAGCAGCATTAGATAAGACCTCAGTGTTACTGATGGCACTGCCTCCACTGCAGTCTGAGCAGGATTTAACCTCAAGTCAACTTAATTCTGGAAAACACTTATGAACCACAGAGCATCGTAAGCTTAGCCCTCTACCTAAAAAAACCTTCAACAGGTCTTTGACTCCAGTTCACCACTGACAAGCAGTTGAGCAGATTCTGTGTCTCAGAAAAAGACAAGTCAAACTTCCCATAAACTTTTGTGTATTGGGAACTCAGTGTGATCACCTCTCTCTGACACATGTACTTGCCACTAGTTAATGCTTATTCAATATTATTGTTTTCTTACTCAACAGCATAAAAGCTGAACTAGGCACCCACCAGCAGATAATAAATGCTGGATTTCTGGCAAAGAGGGATATAAACTACTATCTCATACAGGTGTTCATCTCTCTTTTTTACATTAAGAAACTGAAGGTTCAAAGGGTAGCAAACAGCCAGGCAGCAGTTTACTGGGTTTTTTTTTCATTTCAAAGATGAATTATCTAAGTGGTACATCCAGTTTAAAAATAAGATTTGTTTTTCCACCTCTGATCCAAACACTAACATCCCACATCTTGCAATGCGGACAAAAATAATTTTAAATAAAATTCCTAAAAGAAGTTAATGTTTTCAGCTGGTCTTAAAAAGCAGTTTTCTAATTAGGAGATCAAAAGTCAATTTACGCAATAGAAAAGAAAAAGCCCTGGCTGGGCATTCAATACCTTTTTTAAATTTTTTTTTTAAATTAATTAATTTCTCTCTCATGAGTGTGAAAAGTATGCTCTCATTTAATATATTGCATTGTTTTAGACTCTTTTTATGAGACTTGCTTCACGTTTCTGCTGCACAGCGTCAGTGACCGAAACCCATGGTCAGAAGCCAGGTTCAGAGGTGTTAAGCCCACCCAGTGCTTGGATTTAAGCCCATCTGGGAGTGGTTTTGAGAAGAAAACTGTAGAATACAACTACATGAAATTGCTTAGGATTTATGGGGCCACAGATAAGTCCTTCTGGTTCCACAAAGAAAGCATTTACCAACATTTAAATGTGCCCCAAGATGTGGCTTTTTCAACGGGACTACTTATCAAACTTGTCTTTCATTCCAACATCTGCTTTTAGTTCCAAGACAATATGATGAGAAAAGAATGGTAGATTTGCTAACAAAGAAAAATCCACAGTTTTCTCTGATACCCAGCATGCCATAAGCAAGTTTCTCTCCTTTCTAAGCCTGTGGCTTTGCAGCTGGGGGTCAGGGTGACATTGCAAGGAGTGTGGGCCTGTGCAAAAGCTGCTTCAAGTTTTTTTTTCGAGGTAGATGATTTGGGAAAGTTGGTTTTGTGGGTTTTTTTTGTTTGTTTGGGATTTTTTTTGTGTTTTTTTTTTTTTATATAAGAGGTTATGAGGAACAACAGCCAAGTGTTGGTAAATGTTTTAAATTGAGGGATTATTCCCTTGTACCTGCATGCAAAGAAACGATGTAGGACTTCTGCCTTGGTAATACACTACATCATCAAAACTGTGGCTAACAACAGCAGAATAATACATAGAAATAAGATGGTTCTAGAAGGTCAATTTACCACTCACCCCTAGAATTTCCTGCTCCTAATTGAAGGAGCAGGGAGGATGATTATAGGGCTCCCACCTGAAGCTACCACCTTTCTGCTGGCTCTCCTGTGCCAAGAGAAGAGGCTGACATCTTCCTGACATGAAGTGTAGGTAAACAAGGAGGTGTCTCTGCTTTCTTCTGCATCTATACAAAGTGCTTAACTACAGAAAGGGAAAATGAGGTGAGCTATAATATAATCTTTATGTATTTTAACACAGAGAGGTCTGGCTCTTGTTTAGTTGTGTCTAACCAGCAAAATATGCAACATCCAGGAAAAAAATTGGCCCATCTGATGTTTAGTGCCTAACAGTGACCAGGGTATTCACGATGAGGTATTTACAGAACATTCCTTCCTCTGACTTTGGAATCCTGTTTATTAGAATAGCTAGCTTAACATCCAGTTAAAACCAGCCAAGACACAGGGAGATGCTGTAGTCAAAGCCTCCTCTCAACTTGCTTGGAAAATACTTATCATTGCAGTGCAATTCATCATTTAGTATTTTCACAAAAAGAAAAAGTCAGTGTCAGTGGGTAATATTTATTGCAAGTTCTCTCCAATCCCAGTGCTGTACCATTGTATCAATAACTCAAGTTACATTCAATTAAATTCAATTACAAGACAGTAGTAGATTACATTTCTACATAAACTACTAGTGCTCATAAAGAAAATTACTCAAAGGGAAAAGAAGAGGCAAGTTAGAGACCATAAATAGAAAAAAAAAATCATAGGAAAAGAACAGCAAATGCAGGGATCATAAAGAGTGAATCAAATTCCCTTCTGGATCTGAATTTCACAGTGTTATTTCCCTACAGTAGTCATAAAGAAGGACAATTAATCTGCTTCAGCAATAGAAAGACATTTTAGTTTCAGAAATTCCCTCCCACTTGTTTTACATCATAAGTGTCTAATAATCAAATGTATTTCAATTAATTAAAAAAAAAGATACCAGGGAAAAAAAAACATTGATACCCTTGGCTAAAAGCAGAGCACCAAAAAAATTTAAGACTTAAATAAATCTTCTTTTATATTCTCCACCACAAAGCTAAAAATAAGTTTTTATGATTTGAACATCATTATAGAAGTTTATTTTGATGTGGTCGTCATTAGAGACTAAAGAGATGAATTTGGTAAACATTTGGTTTTGAGCGCTATTCTAAATTGTCAAGATTAATCACAATGATACAACTTAAGTATATCTTTTAACTTAATGTACCAAAACAAGTTATTCTACTCCCAAGATAAGTGAAATTAATTATCCTACTATCATTATAATAACCCTAAAACAGAATTAAACTTAATTGGAACCTGTACACACTAAACCCCCAATTGTTTATGACTGCAGGTTCACCACATATTTGCTACACTCCACTGCCATCTGTCTATAAAAAGATAATTAACATTTTCAGTAAGAAGAAATATAGCATGTTGTAAAGTGTATTTTGTCCTAGGCCATTGAATCTACTTCATGTCTTACAATGAATGATGCTGCTAATCCTTTTCTGAATTGAAAAAAAACCCTAAGAAACACTTTCCTCAGTGTATATTTGAAGCAATTTTTTCTGGGAAAAAAAAAATCATCCAGAATGCCCTGATATAGAGATGCTCTCTGAGGTGTCACTCTTAAGTACTCCCCCAAAATAACCTTGGAGTCTTCCTCTAACAATTTAGCTGCCTTTTGAAGACCCCAGAGAAGCTGGGAATAGCTGCTCTGGAATTTGCATTTAGAAGACCATTTGGGGACAGCCTTTTCAAAGTCCACAACCTTCAGTGGAGGAACATAAAAATAAATGCTCTGCCAAGCACTGCAAGACAAGGGATCTGACACAAACCCCAGTGTGAGTACAAAGCAGGTTCATTAAATGCAGAGCCTTCCCTTTCCTCCTGCACAGTGGCTGGCTGGGGAGGGTTGTTTCCCCCACTCTCTGTGAAAATTGTACAAATACAGCACTTTGTTTTTTCAAAAGTTTGGTAACAAGTTCTAAACCAGCCTGATGTTAATTTAACAGAGGGCATCCTGGCCGTTCGACCTAAACGTGTATTCCCACACACCTTGTTGGGAAGCAAAATACCATGTGCTTGATGCTACTACACTTTGCGTGTGTGTGTGTGGAAGGGGAGCTACTTCTTGATCACACAGGTTTTTTTTGAAATGCACACTTTTTTTTTCCCACGGAAGAAAGAAAGGGAAAAAAAAAAAAGAGAAAGGAGCTTTAAAAACACAAAATATCCCTTTTCAATGAGCAATTAGAGCAGGTAAGGGGAGAAAGACTTTTTCCAAGTGCCCGACCAGCTCCCTTTCCGCGGCTCCATGGATGCGCGGGGCCGGGAGGCGGCCGGTCCCTTCCCGGCGCATCTGGCTCTCCAGCGGTGCCATCTGCTGGTGCCGCTGCCGCGAGGCTCCGCCGGGAACGCAGCCCCCGTGCCGGAAGGGCAGCGGGCACAGCTCGGCTCGGGCCTCGGCCAGCAAAGGGCAAAGCCAGGAAACGTCAGCCCCAGCCAAAACTCCGGTTTAGAAAAGCGCTCTTGTTGTCCCTTGTGTCCTCCTCAAGGCATTTTACAAAGACAATTCGTTAGACAAAGAAAAGGAAAGGAAGAGGAAAAGAAAAGTATTTAGTGCTATACCTCATTTTCTTCCAAAACTGCTATTTCCATAAGTCAGGCAAAATAATTTTCTCATTAAGTAGCTACTAGGTACTTAAGGAAATCATGTACTCAAAGGAAATCATGTACTTCACAATAGAGTGTTAACAACCAAAACCATCTACCTGTTACAGACATGCAATGAATGATGGTGTTGCAATCATAGTTTGGAGTCACAAGTCACAGCAACTGTAGGGATTAAGCAAGAAAAGGTGTCTTTAGGCAGTATTCAGAGAGGAGAAGGCAGGCAGACAAAGGAGAAAAGTTGAGGGTGCAGGCCCAGGGCAGGGGGTGAAGCAGGGCAGAAAGAAACTCAACCAAGGTAGCAGTGTGCATTTGGGCACCAGAGGTGTCTGGCAGCAGCTTTTTTATCAATGGGTGACTGCTGAAGGGTCTGATTCTGTAAACCACAGCTCACTTATTTTTGCAGTACACGTGCTCACACACACTCGTGGTATAGGTTTAGAGTTAGGCATTTCAGCACTACAATATTCAGTGATGTTCCCCTCAGATTTTGCGCTACTTTTTTTGTCAGACTGCTAAAAAGATTGTTTCCTGCCAAAAATTAATTCACCATACCCACCCCTCTGACCTCAGCCCAGTGCAGCTCAGCCCCACTGTAGCTTTCTGCCTTCTTCATCCTCACCAAGTGTGGATTCACCAGTTTCACCAGAGACTGCAACAACTTTATCCCAAACTTGTTGTCTGATCAGGTGCATATTCTGTTGCTTCAGTTTTTTGCAAACTACCATCTGTTATCTTTGGTTTTTCTTGTTCTATTTCCAAGCTTTTCAACACATCTGAACTTGCTGGCAGCAGACCAAGTACTGACTTTGAGCAGATATCTCCAGCTGTAGGAAAAGTCCCATCTGTAGCTTCAGGCTGTCCCTTTGCCTCATTGATTTCTTTTCCTTTAATTGCAATTGAGGCCTCAGCAACATTTTCAGATGGTTTATCATCAGCTACTACTGTTGAGGCAAGCTTACAGCTTGCAGCAGTTGCTCCTATTTCAGCCTTTGCTACATTGTTTGGGAAGTCTTCACTGCTTGTTTCTCCTACATCTTCCATCTGCATTTCTTGCTCTTTACTCTCTTCCTTACCACTGGAGCCCACGTTAATTGAACACTCACAATAATAGTAACCAGATTCCTGCTTCTTCTTACGCATGGCACAGAGATCAATTCGACTGAAGACCTCCGTGCCAAAGTGGCTGTCTTCATATTCCTTGTACAGATCCGTACAAATTTTCCTGAAGCCCTATATGTTGAAAGAGCAATGTGACATTATATGTGTATTATATGTGCACAAATACACATGCACTTTAGGAAGGTGCATCAAGTATTATCTTAACAAAACTCAGCGAAGAAAATACCACCCCCCCACCTCACCTCTGATTAGGATAACAGCATCAACTTCGTGTGGTAGTATTTAAGTTGATACCGAGAAAAGTCAACCATTAAAAATCAAAGTTATAGGAAGTTTGGCTTTTGCTGAATCCTCCACCCACCCAACACTCTTCAAGAAAAAAAAACAAAGATACAAAATCAGATCAATTTAACCTACTGTTATTTAAATGCATCCACCTAATTTTAGATATTTCAAGCAAGTTGACAGTCAACTGTATCTAATTATTCTGAATTGCCTTTAGGATGGATTGCTTGATTTCACCTAGAGTTTACTTCACTCAGTTTCATCTTACTGCTGTCTTAACAAACTGAAAAGTTAACCCTTCTCTTTGGTGTTCACACTCTACAACAGTAATTAAATCATGTGCTAAAGACAGGCTGGAAATAGAGTTCATGCACCTGCATCCCTGTGAGCAAAGCAGCTTTCAAAAGAAATTTAACTCAGTGACTTACTGGGAAAACAAGCTCATTTCAGCAAGCCAGAAAAGAAAACCTCAGCAGCTCTTAGATAGCTACCAAGCACTGTCAGTATCCCAAAGGCCAACTGCTACAAGTCATGACACATAAATGAAAGTGTACACTCCTAGAGATGTTTTCAAATGTTGACAGGTTCTTTTCCAACTAAGAAAAGTAACTTCATTGCCATAACCAAAGCACATGCTTAGAAATCATTTCAATATATGACTGTCAAGACTGAAAATCAGCAGTTCCTCAGAGTAATTTCTTTGGTCTTCTCCCTCTCAACAAGTTTGGGCACAGCAGCACTAGCTGCCCTGTACAGGTGTCACCAGGGATGGGTGAGCAATCCAACAATTCCATGGTTCCCACGGCTTTAATTCAGACAGCAACAGGCTGCCAATTTACATCAGGTGCTCCCAGCTCCCCCAAAGCATTTAGCCTATAGCAAACCATATATGCTAAGGGCACATATGGAGATGTAGTGAAGGACAGAGGAATCATTAAGCAACAAAGAATAGTCTCCACCTTCTCTTAACCTAATGAGTAAGTGAGAGAACAAGGCTCCAAGGAGCTCCTTGCAGCACATTGCCTCAAAGAGCTCTCAATCAGTTTGTTCAGACCTGCTCCCAAACACCAGGGGGAAGAAAAAAAAAATGTACTTTTACAAGATTTCTTCCTCATAATGACAGCCTTATTGGCAGGTGGATTTGTGTGGTTCACAGCATGGGGATTGTGGGAGGACAGCCACAACAGCCACTGTCACCTGGACAGAAGCAGATATAAAGAGCTTCACAACCAAACTCATCAAACCACTAGGAACTGCTGCCAGAGGTGACTAAACCACTTGAAAGTTTAAATAAACCAACAGCACACGTTTTTCTGTGCCCCAGAGATACCCATGTGTCAGTCAGAGCCAGGCTATTCAGGAGCCAGGAGCTACACGTCACCTAAATGCCATGAAGTTCAAGTTCTGCTGAAATGCAGAGACACACTGCGCATGGGCTGTTTTCTGGGTGATATGGGAGGATAATGGAAACTTGAGTAAGGTCACATCATTGAAGATAACTTATCAAGCAGCCAGAAGAGAGCAGGATTAGGACTGCCCTTCCATTAACAGGCTCCAAATATGTTAATACAAGTATGTGACTTGTTAATACTTGTTAAATAACAAGTATGCTCTCTCACAACCCAGGGTAGACCACAGCTTTTTCCAGACTTGCACCAAGTGAATCTACTTAAAGCAGCATAAAAGGGAATGAACAAACATTTTCCAGTTTCGCACAGAGGCACCTGATCCACAGCTTTGCTCTGGCATAGGTGAGTGCAAGCAGTGCCCAGGACTAAAGGCTAATAGCCTACACTGCAAAAGTTCTTTGCATGCTGGAAAAGGGTCTTACTACAAGTAATGAAGTGGATTCTCTTAAGAGGTGAACTGTTCCCTTTTGGCTCCTTGGAAAGGTAGAGGTCAAAACACCTGAAGAACCCATATTTTATATTTATGCCAGGGTCACACTGCCCATTTTGAACCTGATCTTCAAACAGCACATACTGCTCCTTTGGTAGCTAGTGAGAATAAAAAGCACACAATTCAAGCTCTCTCCAGCCTCTTGGGATATTTAGACACACAACCAAAGCCAAAGATGCACAACTTCTCAAGGTGAAAGGTTACAGTTGTACTACTTTTAAAGAGAACCAGCTCCTCTTTCCCCACAAATGAGAACAAGGTCCACAGCTACACCACCAGTATCACCACATGCCTCTCATTAACAAAGTATTCTTGAAATGTAGAATATAATTTGTTTAAGCAATTACCTCTTAAGCTTCATATAAGAAGCACTTACACTGTGTGAAATACTTAAACAGCACCCTTTCTATAAGGCAACAGTTATTTATAGTATAAAGAAAGTAATTACAGCCAGTAGATGGCATCATAATAACTTAAGTGATATTTAGTCTTATTCATACTTTGGCACCTTCTAATGTTTAGGAAGGCTGATTTCTTGCTTGCAGTATTTAGGAATGGGATACTATAAAAGTAGTCAATCTTCCTCCTTTTTGTTCATATTATACTTTGAAAGAAATACAGTAAGTTGACAGTATCAACTGATGTGTCATATCTCAAAACACATACACACTAATCTTCCAGTTTGGTCTTTGAGATTACATTTTATGTCTAGGGTTGAGCCTTAGTAACCTCAGAGAGATTTGCATATGGACTTACTGAGTTCACATGCCCCTAATAATCAACTCAACCTATGGCCCTACTCCAGTTTCACAGTCCTGATCTGTAAAATAATATTTTAGGAGCAAAGGTTTTATTTTGAAATCAGATTGGTACAGAAACAAGTCATGCTTGCTAAACAAGGGAAGAGCAGTGAACATTGTCTACCTGAAGTCCAGGAAGGTTTCTGACACTGTTTCCTGTGAGATGTCCATAGAGGAGGCCGATGAATTATTGGCTAGCTGAACAGTTGAGGTGGATTAAAAATTGGCTGAACGGCCAGTTCCAGATGGTAGTGATTGGTGGCACAAAGTCTAGCTGGAGGCTGGTAACTAGAGATGTACCCAAGGGGCCAGTACTGGGTCCAGTACTGTTTAGCACCTTCATTAATGACCTAGCTATTGGGGCAGAGGGCACCCTCAGCAACTTCACTAAAAACAAACTGGGAGAAGTGCCTGATTCACTAAACAATGCTGCCAACCAGAGGTATCCCAACAGGCTGGAGAAATGGACTGTAAGGAACTCCATGAGGCTGAACAAGAAGCACGAAGGTCAGCCATTGGGGAGGAATGAACCCGGGTACAAGTACAGGCTGACAGCTGACTGTGAAGGAGTTTCGCAGAAAAAGGACCTAGAGGTCCTGGTGGACACCAGGCTGACCATGAGCCAGCAGTGTGTCCTTGCAGCAAAGGCAGCCAATGGTATCCTGGGCTGCATTAGGAGGAATGTTGCCAGAAGATTGAGGGAGATAATTCCCCTCTGCTCAGCACTGGTGAGGCCACACCAGGAATACTGCGTCCACTCCTGGGCATACCACTTGATATTTCAACATTCGAAGACCTATACGCTTGCATATTTGCATATATATGCAAGGAGATGGCATACGTAAATCATGCTATGCAAGACTAAGCTATATTTAGTGCCAGAGATCAAAAGAGGAGAGCATGCAAGAAATTACAATTCTATTTTTTAATTTTAAATTGCATAGTAAGAGGAAGTGTGAAAATACTCCAGACAAGAGTCAACAGTAATTCATACGTGCCTACTGTATAGCTTCTTTTGCATTAGACATTGCAGATGCCTGTGCTTACAAAAATCCCTATAGACAGTATAAAAGAAAGAACCTCCAGCACAGAACTATCAGTCCTATCCAACTTTGATTTTATCATGTATACAAAAGGCTAATATCAAGTCAATATGAAGTACTTGAACAAGGTCATTTTCTTCAGCTATTAGAGCTTTTTCTGTTTTCCTTTCTGCATGCCCCTCTAGTGTTTCAGGTTTGCAATATATTGACCTCATAAATACAAGTATTATTCCTGGAAACAAGCAGGACAGTATTCCACTGGGAAATGAGCAATCTAATCAGAGTTGTTTTTTACTTTAATTGTTTGTGATAAATCCCATACAATGCTGCAGCAAAGGTTAGAAAAGCACATCGCACATTCCTAGTATAAATCAAGGCACCAGCCTGGCTTCCAATATGACATTAATCTTGTTCTGAGGTAAGTATTACTCAGAAGACAAATATTGCCCAGAAGCCATCCTGCCCTATGGAAACAGCTTGATGTTCTTTTGCAGATTTGACCAGCCACAGAGGAAGAGAAGCACTCTGTACTCTGCAAGAGAGCCTTACACAATATTAGCAACAGACCTCATTTCTTCCAGTCAAATATGAACAAACAACTGTGTTATACAGCCTATATACAAGGTTTGTTAAATAAGAGAAGTTACATTGTTCTCTGGTTGCAATGATTATTACTTGGATCCCAAGGATCTCATTAAAAGAAAAATAATCACTATAACAGATCCCAGAAAAAATATTTTTTAAAACCCAGTTACTTACCCTTCTTCTCAACCTTGATGCTTTGGAGAGCTTCAGGAAAGTCAGATGTGGTTTGAAATCCTTACTCCCTGAAATGTCAAGATTCATTTGAATAAAGCATTCTTCCACAGCTTCTGGAAAAAGATAATATAAGAAAGAAATTACCAGTGGGTAGACAGGGAAAAAATAATTACAGGGAGGTTAGACAAAAAGCCACTATCCCATTTTTCTTGAGCAAGACAGTTAAAACACACAGCAGGTAACCAGATCTTGCACTATCACATGCAACAGACAAATTTGAGAAAAGTACTCAAAACCGAAGTTCTGCATGACATGCAGACATATGTTGCAAAGCTGATGCTGGATCCAAACTTCTGTGTTTGCAACACAATTCCTTCTGAATTCACAAATCCCCTATCACAATGGTGAGCTCAAGAAAGCATCTGTCCATGGCAGCCCTGCCAGGAGCACGGTGCAGCCACCAGCAGTGGCCACAGCTAGGGTCTGTGACAGAACATATTCTCCCCAGTTATTGCAAACTGCAAAACAAGAAACAAAGTGTTTCCAGAAGAAAAAGAAAAAAGGTGGCTAGATTCCCAAAACTACTACAACGCCACAGCACTTAAAGCAGTTCAGGAGGCAACATCACACAAACTTAATACTCTTTCCCCAGATAATGTGATACAAAGTGTTTATGATGGTATTGGCTTAAAAACTTCAGTTACATATTTATAAAACAGTAAGGTTTTAACTTTCATAGAAAAAAATGTCTGTGACTAACTCCAGGATTTATATTCTTCAAGGCCTTTCAGCTAAGGATTTTAATGAGAAGTCAAACCAAGTTGAACTATTCTTGGTTTTCATGAACCTGGGGGGATTCAGAGTCTCAAGAATAGCAAAGCAAGGTTTGCATGAGGCAGATCCCTACAAGTCTGGCAAACACAGAAGATGATGTCTTGTTCAACAGTTGTGCTTAAACAGCAGTAAATAATTCCAAAATTATACTGAAAGCCTTGGCTAAAGCTGGAGTACTCCCCAACAATTTTTCTTATTGCCAGAGGTCTTTATACCTTGGTTGTATAAAGTGGATAAAATAGTGGGGAAAAAAAGGAAAAAAAAAAATCAACATTTTAAAATGGAAACATGCAGCATTTGTGGCTCTCCCAGCCAGATCCCCCCCATCTTGACACCTATCTTTGTTACTGCTTAATTGCTTAGGCACTGAGAGAAGGCAGTTCCATGTTGAAACTATGTAAAAAATAGCATATTGCATGTCTGATGAGTGCCTTGTTTGAAATCACCCTACATCCATTTTACTTTTCCACCTATCTGGAAGTTTAACTACATGTGTGTTCACTAGTTTGTCATATGCATTTGTATCAAGGCCAGGTCTCTGGCTTGGAGTTTAGCTAATTAATAGTTTAAAATATTTCTTCTCAGTATTTATGAAGGAACAGCAGCTGGGGCTGTCTGATCACTTTGCCAAGGCAACTGCTTTTTATATTTTCCATCTGGAAAACACAAAGAATAGGATCCAGTTGTCCAAACAAGCATCTAATGCCCTTTTAGATGCCCTACAGGATGTCCACCTGGCCTCCAGCTGCTGCTGCAGAAGGTACAGCCTGGCTGTAGGTCCAGTGTGAGTACTGCAAATACTTTAAGGCATCTGAAAACAGTCCTAGGTGATTATGGTTAGGTATCAAACAACCCTAAACTGCCACTGGCACTTTGTCAAATAGAACACATGAACATGAAGAATTTCTGCATATTAAATCTTCTTGTTCCCATGCCAGTAGGTCAAAGCACAGCAAGGCCCAGAGAATAAACACAGCAGAACAGCATCTAAGCTCCTTCTAGAAAAAAAAGCCCTTCCCCATGCATCACCCAGCATATAGCCTCCCCTAGCTGCATAAAAAGAAGCCAGGTAGATCTTCACCTAAGAAAGAAAACCTGAAACCAGCATCTCCTCTTGGTTACCACCCAGCACCAAGCCTATGGAACAGCATAAAAAGAAGCCAGGTAGATCTTCACCTAAGAAAGAAAACCTGAAACCAGCATCTCCTCTTGGTTACCACCCAGCACCAAGCCTATGGAACAGCATAAAAAGAAGCCAGGTAGATCTTCACCTAAGAAAGAAAACCTGAAACCAGCATCTCCTCTTGGTTACCACCCAGCACCAAGCCTATGGAACAGCAGGAAGGAGTTATTACTGGAAGGTGAAGGTTTTACTGCCATGAGCAGATTTCCATCAGAAAGGCTGATGGTAGAACAAAGATCAAGGACAGAAATTGTCTTCAAGAAGTCAGTATAGGAACAAGGTTCCTGGATGGTGTGTCTTGCCCTTGCCAGGCTGGCACTCAATTTTCCAGACACTGTCTTCTCTAGCTCATTTGAAAAATATCCTAGGAAAATTCAAAGACATCTTTAACAGTATCTTTTCTCTAAAGTGGATAAGGTCACTAACAGCAAGATAAACCCAGTAGCGCTCAGTATTTACCAATTAACTGCAGTTAATTGATCAAGAGATAGGTTAACTCTCCACTTTGAAACTGAAGTCCATGATGTAGGACCAAAAGCAAATGGAGGGCCAGTCACCTGGCTAATGTCAGGAACACTTCAGAGGCTAAAAAGCTCCATTAGATCAGGCAGAACTCTTAAACTCGCTGACAAACCATCAATAAGGGCATGATGAGGCAGAGACAGCTGACAGGAGTATCTTGACCTTTGCCAGCCAAATCATTGGCCCATCATGCTGCTCAAAAAGGCAGCATTTAAAATTCACACCTAGCTCATGACAACCAAAAGTATTGACTAAAAGGTAAAGAAAAAAAACCCCATTCATAGTATAACAATTAATTCAATTGCTTTGCTGAGAGAGGGGAGACAAAAATCCATCTCTTTGGAGATGTCATTAAAAGGATAGACTTTGATACGTATTTGCATAATTTCCAGACTCATTAAGTTCTAGAAATGGTCAGAAGTTATGCAGAATAGAACAACACTGGAAGTTAAAACTCTCTGAATAGCAAAATCATTGGTAATGGAGTTAACAGCTTGAAAACTGGTAGCTTGTCTCCCCGTCAAGGAATTATTTCAGGCAATCAGTGAACAATCATATTGCATTAAAAACACAAGTGCTGGCAGAATATTCCCAGGGCTTGCAATCAAAATTATTCTCCTCTATCTAATTAAGGGGCTCAGATCAGAAGCTAGATATTAGGTTTCCTGAACCCTGAAGATGCAGGTTAGCCAGGCAGAGAAAACAAAGGATCTACCACCCACAATTGTAATGGCTTTTAGAGCTAATGTAGGACCAAGATGATATTTAAAGAGCATCATAGCACACATGCTGCAGAACCAAAATTAGACCCTTCTGATGGTGATAAAATAGCATGATAAAGATTGACCTTGTATGCTATGACTCATTTGGAACAAAATTCTCAGTTAAGCAAAGACAATGAGTCGAGGGAAAACCAGTTTTCAGATGAGAAGTGAGGTACTCATTTCTACATCTTTCAGGAGTGAGGAGAGAGCCAAAGTAGTGCTCTCAAAACAGCCAAATCAGGCAGCAAAAGAGTCAATCAGTCCCTTCTTTCAATGGCACTGAATTGTATATATGTTGTAGACAGGCATGTACCAAATACGATCTTATAGGAAATTGCATCATCTGCCTTCTACTTTATCTTCCAGTCAAGATTATTTCCTGTTGAAGACTTGAGAAGAAGCAGCTTGTGCATGGACAGGTTTGAGGTTGTAATCCTAATAAGTAGGGACAACATCAGAGTACATGCAAAAAAGCACAGCTGCTTCGAGTCAAAATTAGCTTTGGAATGGATGGAACAATAAGAGAAGGCCAGAGTCAAGCAACAGGTACTGGACAGTGAAGTGGCTAATTTTATATAGCTGAGGCAAAGAAGCTGTTCATAAGAGGCATCCCCTGTCTAGTTGTAACACTCACTACATTGACTACTTAAGAGGTAAAATAAACAGGAGGATAAGAGAACAGAACTATTATATCAAAGCTGAGAACTTTGGAGGAAATAGGAAACAGCATCAACAAAAAAAGACTGTTTTGAGAATCATATTCCTTGAAGTTTAAACAATGTCTTTGTATTGCACGCCTTTTTGAGAAGCATTAGTTGAACTTAAGCTTTCTTTTTGCTTAGTATGAAAATAGCAAGGAAAAAAAATGTATATTGATTATTTCTGTTCTGTTGGAACGGAAGCCCAGGACACAGATTAGGTTCTGCATTGCAGGCTAAAGCAGCTCCTAAAAGCAGAACAGGGTAGGGAGGAAGAAGAGAGAATCAAGCCCTTCTGAAACTGCACTTAGATGCAGGTAAGCAGATCAAAGGTCTGGAACATCTCATGAACCCTTCAGTGCTTTGGGAAATTAGAGCAGAGGGCAAGATACTCTTACACTTCTGTTTCATCTTCTACAGTGGAAGCAAAAGACTGATTTTCTGGTGCTACACACCCACATGCAGACAAATACTGATTTTTGTCACCTCCTGTCCCAGAGGTACTTATGAGTTCATGCATACTCCAGTTGAAAGGAAGTCCTTGTACACGCAGCTGGGGCCAACACTTGATGGGCTTTCAGCGTGTTAGAATGCACAGAGCCTCAGTCTGAGGTGTCACTTTGTGCACACCTCGGGCCTCTGAGGCTCCAGCTGCAGGGCAGGCTAGGTTAGCCCTGCTGTGTGATCTTCACACGAATGTCTGTGCATTTCACCTGTCCCAAACTAGTACACACTGCCTACTTTAGGCCGAGTGCTCTGCAGGAAGCCAGTTTTTGGCTTCATATTTAACAATTAAGAAAGAGAGGAGATGAGAGGAAAGGCAGCACATCATGGTCATGCACAACAGCTTGGTCCAGTGCTTACAGGAGCTGACGAACTCTGCAAACTGGTTTATCACAAGTGGTAGAGAATCAGGTTTTGTACTTACCTGCAATTCTGCTCAGCATTTTCTGGTCTTCCTCCAGCATTTTCACATACAGCACTTGGTTATTAAACTCTCCGATCCCATGGAATGTCAAATTAAGGTCTTTACCCTGCAAGATGTCTTCCACTTTAGTCTTGCTTTGCTTCAGTGCCAGAACAGCCCTTAAAAATAATCAAAATATAAATGCTAAAAAGTTATTATGTTTTTTACATATGGAAATTGTTTTATTTTTAATACCGGCTAATATACCTGATTTTGACCACTCTGCAGCACTATGCAAGGTGTAACAAGCACACTGTATTTCATTGCTAATGCTTTAGTAACAGCTAGAAGACTTCAAATACACTACGTCTTTCACTTCAACCTTAGCTTATATATTAGAAGTGAGTTTTGTTACTGAAGTGAGCATTCAAAATATTAATATTCCAGAAAAGATATGAATATATGCTACTAAAGAGTCAAAAGGGATAAAACTGTGTATATATTTTTGTCACGTAGTTTAAAAACTTTGTCACTATCATTTTCAACTGGTTGACTAATTTTATTCTTAAACTAAAACAAATTCATTCTCCCACCTGAAGCACAATTAGAATTTTTCTCCATTATATCCTCCTATTCCAGTCTAAGTTGCAAAATATCAAATTGATGGTTATGTTCTCAGCTCTGTGTCCCACTTCAATAAAGTTTAGCTATGCACCTTGCTGTGCACAGAAATCTCAAAAAAGTGACTTATCCAAAGACATTAATACTTCAAATTAACCCATTTTTCTTAAAGACACAGAAAAAGTATAATTTTTAAATTTCTAAACGTAGGCACCAAGACTTCCAGCATCTTAATACCTGCTGAGGTTTTACAGGTGCCCTTCTTTTCCCTGGTGCCTCAGGAAGGAGGATCCTTCCTTCAAACAGAAGTTGACCAGAAGCCTTCTAATAAAACTTCATACTCCTAACAAACTGCAGCATGACTAAGGACTGCAGGACACCATCCCATAGGTTACTGGGGCTCCTGTACCCACACTTTATCATTACACCTAGAACAAGTTTTGACTGCATTCATTTTACTCCTTAAAAACCTTAGAGCTGTGTAACATCCAAATAGAAACCAGGCAGTAAAACCCATATAGCACAAACTAATGCTCTTTGGAAAGCATGTTTAATGCATGCAGAGGCCACTTCAGCCAACATTATGAACAGTACTCACTACTACACTGGAGTTATTTCAGCTATAATGGCATAGGAGCAGCTTCTTTCCAAGACTCCTGGGGACTCAGCAGATAAAGATATAGTGAGGACAGGACTGAAGTTGAAAAGGGAGTGAATTCTTTGCAGAGGATTTTGATTTTTCCACCCGAACAACAAGCATGGCTAATCCAGCCCTTCATTTAAGTTCATAATGTCTAAGCTAAAATTGGATACTGCTAAGACAGCTTCTCCCATCAAATGGTTTCTGTTGCAAGGGACCTTAAGCAGCATCTAGTTCCAACCTCCCTGCCATGGGCAGGGAACACCTTCCACTAGACCAGGTTACTCAAAGCCCCATCCAGACTGCTTGAATACTTCCAGGGATGGGCCATCCACAAATTCTCTCTGTTCAGGGCCTCACCATAGTAAAAAATTTCTTACCAGTATCTAATCTAAACCTGCCTTTTTCAGCTTGAAGCTACTCCCCCTTGTCCTATGTATAAAAGTCCACATAGCAAGTTCTTCTCCATCTGCTGCCCTGAGATTTGAAGATGCCTCCCTCCCACTGTGAGGGGCTGGGCCAGCTGTATCAGCAATGCTGCTAGCTTAAGAAGTGAGAAATACTAAAGCTCAGGGCATTCTTTCATATGACAGCACAGAGCAGTAGCCACTGAAATACAGCCTCATTTAGAAGAGCTGCGGAGGTAGGTAAAAGATACAGGATGAAAAACATTTGGCAAGGCAGATCTGCTTTTCATTAGGTATGTCCATTATTTGTACATTACAGACACACATCCACTCTTAAGTTCATTAACACTACTTAGCTACACTCACCCCCCTAACCAATTGATTCCCATTTTGATTGCTGCTCACAACTAGCTTCCCATCCTCTTGGACAACAGCCTGCCCAGTCAGCAGCACTGGCACAGCATTTTATTACTGAATTACTGTACACTGCCTTCTGCATGTCTCCTCAGCCCATATAACACTCGTATTTTTTTTTCCCCCTCAGACCTCCCCAAAAAAGTCTCTGGAATGAAAAATGAAGCAGGTAACTTTAAAATAAGGCATACACAAGCCTGTCATATGCATCTTAATCATGCTTAACTGGTGCTGTCTGCATGGGCAGAAGTTTTTTCTAGTCATATTGGGGTTTTTGACACCTTTCCAGCCAGGCATTCTGCTTTACACCCAAGCAGATCCTGTGTGACACTTGTATGCTGTTGAGGCCTGTTTTTCATTCCCATGCTGATATGTGCCAGGGCCCCTGGAGAAAGGGCTGTTCTCACCAGGTTCCCACCTCTACCACATGATGCCTTCCCAGGCACATAAGGGCCTTTTCCTTTCTGCCTCCTTATGTCAAGAAGTCCCAGGTTTCCCAGTGTGGTACAGTACAGTAAGGCTTAGATAAAAAACTGCAGCATACTAGCGTTATTTTCTGGACCTTTCTATCAGTTCTAGCCTTCCTGACCACAGAGTAGATTTCCTTGGTCATCTGTCAATAACCCCATCTTAATTCACAGGGCCTCAGTGAGAGCCCACAGCTTGAATTCAACACAAGAGCAGCTTGGGAAGGAACTAGGCAGATTTTTTTGTCGTTTTCTTCTTAATGCAACATATCTTAACAGCTAACATTTTCCAGCTGATACAAGTATGGCTGATCTGGAAAGCTGTGGTTTCTCAAAAGATAGCAGCTCAGGGAAGCTTATATATGTTGAGCTAATTTGTGGTAGTAACACAGTAAAAAAGTAGTATACTATTTACAGCCACACTGCTTTTTCTCTTTGCCCCATGGCAGATACAGAAAATTTCAATCTCTGATGAATCACAGCTACCTTTTGTAAAGCTCTTTCCCCACAGGTACTGAAAGCAAGCCAGAAACTGATCAAAAAAACTTTAAGAGAAACTGTGTAGGCTCTAATAAAACAATGCTTCACAATAGCAGGAGTAAGGCTACCACATTTACAGAAAAATTAGCTGCTCTTGAATTTGGCAGGATTCTTACTTTTTTACTTCTTCTTCTGTTCCCAGATGAGCTACTATTATAGTAAGGTGCATAGTTTGAACAGGAAGAAGAGCTCTTGACAGGTCAGGTTCTTTAGAGAATATGAGTTCTTGGACATCTTCAATTCTGTCCAAAATCTGCAGTGGAGTAAATAGGAGACAGAGAAATAAATTTTCATTTTGGAATGCCCACACATTACCGGAAAAATTCAGAATGCCGAAGATTTACACACCCAAAAACGCAACTCAGTGTTTAAGCCAGGAGTCCAAAAAGCCACCTTCTTCTCCTCTCCACCCCACAGATTTATCACATAGCAACTTTCAATTTCATACTTAATTTTTCAGGAACTGATTGATCTGTTTTCCTTTTTTAAAGCCTACAGGCTAAATTCATAGCTCTCCTGTGAACCAGAAGCCCTAGATCTTAAAGTAGGTGTGAATCTGACCCTAAGCATGTTAGATTAAAGCTCACAGCACTGTGTAAATATTAATGGGATCTTCATGCAGTTGTCAGTTGTTAATAGACTGTGGAAATTGAATAGTATTTCCATAATTAATCTTATGCCATTTTCTGATTACAAGTTTGATCACAGATTAAACTGATATCTCTTCCCAAAAGGAAAATGTAGCAGCAAACAAAGTAGACTGACTGGGTAAACATACTGTTTTCTGAGCTAGTGTTTCTCTGAACTGTATGGCCACTTTCTGGCTCTTGTGGATCTATCTGTGCCTTTATTGACTCCAAAGATTTTTTTTTTTCAATATGTTCTGTTAAGGTTTATAAGCCAGTCTTGGGAACAGGCAGGAGAGAGAATTCATTCACACAGGTACTAAGTATCTGGTGGAAGACCATGTTATAGAGAAATTTTCAAATTATTTCACTGAGTGAGCTCTGCCTTCCATGCCTAGGTGCTCACACGTGTTAGATGTTCCCTTTATTCTTACACAGATCTAAACACCCAGGTCAATATGTTTTGCAATCTTTCTCCATAAAGCCTCAGCAGTCATTGTGCAGCTCAGTAAACAGTCCCACAACCTGCACATCGGAAGAGATTAGCATAACAAGTTCCCAATAAACATGAGGATAAAAGCCACACAATTAAAATAACCATCTGAAGATACAAACACCCTGAATTCACCAACTTTTATGGTACATTTGTCACTGTGAAAAACACATCACTGAAATGACTCTTACATTAAGTTAATTTCTACTGCAACTGAAGCACACTTTATTGCAGCCTGCTATTTACAGCATATGTTTAGATTGTGAAAACACTGAGCAGGAACCAAGCCATCAAGCTGTTGGACCACACAAACTACAACCTTTGCTTCAATAGACTAGGCTAAGTATTAACAGTAATTCCACAAAAGAGCCTCCTGTTGTTCTCCCTTACCCAATCTTTCCAAGAACATCCTTGAAATTAGAAAGAAGATCCTTTTGCCTTTTCAGTTTGAGGCTCAGACAGAGCCTTCAGAGGGAAGCTGAATATGAGTGAAATTCCTTTATGTAGCTATTTAACTATTACAGAGCAGTTGTTAATGTCTTTTCTCACCTCTTCTTTTTATGTTCACATATGATTCTTCACAACTTCCTGCTCCTTCTCCCATGGGAACAGTCTACCCTATCGCTACACTGTTGATTTTTTTTGGTGCATCGGTCTTTAGCACTTTGCTATAAATGCTGTGTATTCGATGGGATAGCTGGGGTTTTTTTGGGAAATGAGGGGCCTGAAGGCAGCACTTAAAATGGAGTACTGAAAGCCTGAAACCATAAAAGATTCAATCCAGTCCAAGCTTGGTGTTCAGCCTCCTGGAGCCCTGCTTAGACACAAAGAAAAAAGGGCTATGCACCCACCACCAGGACTGGAACAGGACTTCTCCTTTGTCCTCTTGAAAGGGAGAAAAATGTCAATAGCCCTAGGCCCTGCCATCTGGAGAGCTCTCTTAAATAATTAAGGCAAAATAATTATTCCCAAAACACTGACAGCATCTTTAAAACCCTTCTGTAATAGAGAAGGTCTACAGAGCAAAAGACAACCAAACTGCATTTTCAGTGAGGTCATGAACCTCTACTTTAGAGGTAAAAGCATCTATAATTGTCCAAACACTATCTTATGTGCAGGTATTTGTGTGTATACACACACATTTGGCCGGCAGGTTGGGGGAGGTGATTCTACCCCTCAAGTCCATTTGGTGAGACCCCACCTGGAATGCTGCATCCAGCTCTGGGGTCCCCAGTACAGGAAACACATGGACCTGTTGGAACAAGTTCAGAGGAGATCCACCAGGATTAGAGAGATGGAGCACCTCTCCTGTGAGGAAAGGCTGAGAAAATTCTGTTTGTTCAGCCCAGAAAAGGAAGGGCTTCAAAGTAACCTAATTGCTGCCTTTCGGGACCTGAAGGGAGACTACAAGAATGATGGAGAGGGACTTCTTACAAGAGCATGGAGTGACAGGACAAGGTGGAAATGGATTCAAACTAGAAGAGAGTAGGTTTAGATTAGATATTAGGAAAGAATTATTGATTGTGAGGGTGGTGAGGTACTGGAAAAGAGGATGCCCAGATGATGTGGATGACCCATTCCTGGAAGTGTTCACAGCCAGGTTGGATGGAGCTCTGAGCAACTTGGTCTAGTGAAAGGTGTCTTTGCCTACAGCAGCAGGGTTGAAACTAGATGACCTTTAAGATCCCTTCCGACCCAAACCATTCTATGATTTCCTTACTCACCCTCTCTACATATACATGCCAACCTTACAGTAATTCACTCTTCAGTGTTTCTTTCAGAGCCTCACACAGGGCTGTCTCAGGTCACTGCCACCCTTAAAGGTAGCACTGAAGAGGAACATGAACTGGGAATATCTTGGGCAGAGCATCCAACCAGGAATGTCAGAGCTGCCAGATTATCAAGGCTGGTGTGAGTACAGGGAAATCTGTAAGAGCAGAATTGAGAGAGAGAGAAGAAAAGGAAAAAGAGGGGAAGGACATTCACAGGGCTGCACAGGATATGGTCCCAGGCCATATATTAAGACACTCAAATCTCATTAAAATAGCAGAATAAGTTAGGCATTCATGACCCTTCAAGCTGTTCCATGATCTCATTCCTCAAATGGCAGGAAACTTTCCAGTTTCCAGCTTAGATTTATTCTTTGCCCACTTCATACCCATTTGTTCATCTGCCAACATTGTCTTCAGCTTACACAGTTATTTTCCCTTCCTGGCATTTATCTTCCTGATGTGCTCTGCACTTTTGTTCACCTCTCAAAAGCCAGTCATATGTAGGAATCACTAAAGTTATATGAGGCCATCCTCCAGATAACCTTCAAAGATGATTCTGCTCAAGACCAAGCCAGAGCAAATAATTGCCTACCAAGAGGAAGGCACCTTTGACATCTCCCTCTAACACATACACAAGTGTTTTTACACTTAACTAAGGTAAAAACAAAAACTCAGAAGCCTGCCAAAGCAAGCTACTGTACTGCAACTGCTTGTCACACTGGAGGAAAAAAAAGGGAAAATGCTGTACAACAGACACATCAATTCTGCTTAATTATTGCCTTTCAGCAGCATAAATAGTCATGCCAGATACTACATGAAAGCTTAAGCTAGGGGAAAAAAAAGGAATCAAGTTATATATTGGTTCATATAGATACTATTTGGTTCATTGGAAAATGCACTATAAACTACTAGCAGAAGCTGATAGTAGAATCTTGTATTTTCACTCTGTTCATACAAGCTAATATTCAGGTTTTGCCTTTTACATTTGCTTTATAGGAAAAGATACCAAGATACATACATATTATAAATGTTAATAATTTACACAATTTTTATACCGTTTCTCCATTCTGCCCATGCTAGTTGGACACAGTAGTTTCTGATTCAAATTAAGACTTTCCCTAGCCTATCTTTGTCAGGTGGAATAGTCTGCTTATTTTCTTGGCATCTCAAGGCTTTTCTTTCTCTTCATAATATATTTGAGTGCATAGTCACCTGCTGCCTCTATACAAAGGGCATGGGGCATGTCCCACCTCACCGTGCTGCTGTTCCACAATGCCGGAACAGAATCCCTTCCGAGCCCTCTTGGGACAGCAGCAGGTACTGGGACAAAGTGAGAGGCTCTGTCTGCTTTTGCATACCTTGAGCAGCTGCAAACAAAACATTGCCATCAGCAGGTCACAGTTGTCTATGAAATGCTAAAGGGTAAAAACCCCGTCCATAAAGGTACTGACAGTGCTCTTTGGAAATGAGACATTCCATATCCTTCTTTCAGAAAGTTTTGTGTGAGCTTCAAAACTCATAGTAGCAGAATGGGAATAAGTAGTTCTTAAAGGTGAGCCAGTATCTGCCCACTTTCTTTACAAGTAAAAAGAGTTGTGCAGAAGTTACATAAGATTCATTTGAAGCCTCTAACTAGTAAATGAAGTGTGAAATCTGTCTCTCCAGCTATTGTATCATTTTTGGAATTTACTTCCATGGATAATAAGACAGGGCCTGTAGTAGCCAAGCCCTGCAAGACTGCATTGACATATTTCAGAAGAAACATTTCCTGTGGTAACTGGAATGCTTTAGGTCCCCCACAAAGCCTCTAGAACAAAATATTTCTATTTGTATTTCCACTGTTTGCTGCACTTTGGTTTAACAGTATGGAGGTGAAATGATCTGTTGCTTTTTCCAACACTGCTTAAACATGGGAGTCACAGAACACAGCACACCTCAAAATATGAGCACACAGACTCCACACATGGGCTCTTGAAATTAACTGTCTACCTAGGATCTCAGGGCAAGTTTGTCAGATAAAAGACAGAGAAGAGAAAACAGATCAATTCTCTATAATCTTCTGCAGAAGAGAAGGAAATTTTCATTCTCCATTGTGAACTTCAATGGAAGAGAAGATGAACAAACAAATCAATACCCTTGCACTAAATAGAGCCCTAAGAAAATGTAGGATGGGACAACACAAGATGATGAAAGCCAGGTCTTTTATTTGAAAGAAGATTACATAATAGAAGATATTATTGATGAGAGACAACACCTCAGACCCTATAGAAAGGGCAGTGGCAATCCTGAAAGTGATTTCTTTTCCTAGCAGTAGCAGAAATGTGGATGTGTATAAATACAGCTCTATCTACAAAATCAAAGCACAGCACTTACAAGGGCTGCTATGTGGAGTTAACTCCATCCCAGACCCAACAGACTACTGCAGGTAAGGGGGCAGAATTTGATCACTCTTGGCTTGTTAACAACCCCTGCAACCAAGATAAGAAATTAAGCCTAAGTTTAAAGTTAAGTTTTTAATAGAACAACTACCTGATCATCTGTTATTGGAATAGCAACAAAATAATTTGGAGCCTGTCTTGGACGTTTCTTAGACAGTTCTTGTCCTAAGTCTTCTTTCTGGTCTTGCACCATCCCCCTGGGCCCTTCTTGGATATCACCTTGTTCCTGTCTCATCTCTGTACTTCTTTGGCCTTCCTCTTCCAGAGGCAGGTCTGCTTTTAGCTGTTCCTGCTCTTGCCTCTGGTCCTGCAGCTGCTCCTCCATCACCATCCCATTCAGGTCGGCTTTGTCTCCAGCCTGCATGTCATGCAGCTCCACCACTTCTGCTCTTTCCTCTTGGCTCTGGTCCTCCTGGGGTTTTGCCACTTCTTCTTGATCCTGCTTTTGGCTCAGAACCCCCTGTGGCACCAGCTCCACCACAGCAAGCTCTCTCTCACCTTCAGATCTTGTCATTGTCTCTCCCTGATTTTGTTTTGGGGCCCACTGTTCTCCATCATCTAACACTTCCTCGCCTTGGTTCTGGAGGCAGGCTACCTCTTCTGAGTCACAGCCCAGCTGCAGCTGCACCACGACCTTGATGCCAGCAGTGCCTTGTCCCCGCTCCTGGGGCTGCACCTGTACAGTTACTTGTGGGAGAGATGGCCCTGGGCCCCGCTGCTGTAACTGCACCTGCACAGTCACTGCTGGGGCCTCCCATTGTGGGCTCGGCTTCTGAGGCTGCACCTGCACAGTCACCTCTGGGGACTCCCACCCCTGGCTCATGTTCTGGGGCTGCACCTTCACAGTCACTTTAGGGAACTCCCACCCTGGGTCTGTTTGTTGTGGTGCCACGTTTGGGGCCATGCTTCCTTGCACTGGCTGCCTTTGTGGCTGCACATGGATATCGTCCCCTCCCTGAGGCTCTTGAGCAGAGGGCAGTGGCTGTGCTGCTGCAGGATGGTCTTCTTGCTCCAGCTGTACTAGTGAGCAGAGTTCCTGAGTTTCTTCTGGGCTTTCATCCACCTGAACCTGTTCCTTGACCACCTCTTGAGGCTGAGCTGCCTCTGGACTTCCAGCCACGTGAACCACCTCTTGATGCCGACTCCTGCACAACTCCTGTTTTATCACCTTCATTCTATAACACCAAAGCTTTCTTCTTCTAAGCTGGGGATTCTTCAAGATCCTCCTCCTCTTTCTTTGAGGCTTGACATACTTTTTTAAAGGAACTGGGGCAAAAAGAAAAAAAGGAAAAAGCCCAGGAGTTATTAAAAAAAATATTTCTTACAATAGTTCAGTCTGGGTTCAGCTCTGCAGTTGGACTCGCTATGGGGAGGTTCAACCCGGTCAAACAGCTCAGTCTAAAAATCTGTGGAAAGCCTGACTAAAGATTGAACTACTTCTTCTAGTCACTATGCTGTGGTCTTGACTTCTGCTCTTGCCCTGATTAGGTCTCCCATGCTTTAAAGCATGAATACACCATTTCACAGCATGCAGCAGTACAGAGACAGAAGCCTTATCAAGGGACTGCAGGTGTGTTGCCTAGAGGTAGTTACTCACAGAGATTCAGATTCAGAGAATAGCCTAAGCCAGACTCAGAAGCTGAATACATACAGAAACAAGATTGACAGTGAAGCTCAGGTCTCCTGTAACTGCAGCATGTTACCATCTAATCAGACCTGCACACACTACTTTTCTCCTTCCCATGTATTCGTTAGTTTTTTCTACAGCAAACTTCTCCAACGTCCTCATTTCTCTTAACATCTCCCATTCATCCTGTCTCATTCTCTTCTCTTCAGTAGGAAGTTGCAGAGGGAGATGTTTATCTCATCCATACTGTTTGGATGCAAGCAGTGAAGGCACTGAAAGAGCAAAGGGAATTTTTTTTTCCTCTTTGATTGAGGGGCAAATTCCACAGAAGCCCCAAAAACCAAGAACATTTCTTTGTTAGTGCAACTCAATTACACTAAACAGAAACAGCACTTTTTAAAGAAGATGCATAAGCAAATGAATTCTACAGATCAAACAGGATTCATTTGTATGAGAAAAATATTTCAGACCCCAGATTATGACCTGCCTTGACTAAGTCCTTCCAAGTCATGGCAACACTGAGGGCTTTTTCCCCCAAAGCTATAAGAGGTAGGCAGATATATTTTTTTATAAATCTGCTCTCCAAGACAACCAAAATCTTTGTTCAAATTTTGCAGGAAAACTAGATCCCTTCCCACCCCCACAAAACCCACAACCATGAAAAAAGTCAAAACTAAATAGAAAAAGTGTAAAAAAAATTGACACACAACCTACATATTTTAATGTTGGGCAATCCAAGACAGAGGTAGTACAGTTATCTCTTTATTAAAAAAAAAAAAAAAANACAACAAAACCAAATTATTTTTGTAGTGGGCTTAAGATGAAAAGCTTAAGAAACTCATATTGAATTCATATGAAGGCTATTATATGTTCTTTCCTGAATCCAGATGCTGGCACATTGTTCCATAGAATGGACTAGTTTTAAAAAGGAGATTTTAATGCTTGCATGTATTTCACATGTAATTTCACTAATCAGATAGCTACATTACTTATAGTCTATTATGCTTTAATAATTTTGTTGTCTGCATGTCAAATCTAAAGACTTAAAGAGACTAATAAAGATTTTAGAAATGTAAGAGGCCAAACGTTTATGGAAGTAGACCAATCCTACCTTCTCTGGAGGCAGAGCTCTGTGGTCATAAACTAGCTATAAAATCAGCTATTACCCATGATATTTGTGCCTGGACTCCAAAAGAAGATTTTGTCCTTCTGGAAAGTGTGTAATCAGGGATATGAAGAATCCTTGTTCAGCTCAATGATCCTTCATGAAAGGCACAATCTAACACAGTACTTCATCCTGAAACAGCATGAAACTTACTTTCAAACATCTTTCTGACATCAGCTTTGACAGAAACAAGCTCTGTCACTGCTTTCATGTCTTCACTGTCCAAGTGAGAAACTGGAAGAAAAGAACAATATTGAAGTCTCCCAGAGAACCCCTTTCAACCATGTAAATGCTGTAGAACATGTGCATTTTTTAACTACTTGCAATGGGACAGAAGCTCCTGAGACACTATTACACTTCTCTGCCCTCCTCACAGTCAAGGTAATTGAGAAAGCAAGCCCTTTCTCTCTTTCAGAAGTCATTATGTAAATTAAGCCTCAGAGCTGCGCAAAACCTCGGTAGGTACCCATTAAATAGTTCAGTCAGATTCAGAGAATGCAGCATCTAAATTCGCCGTAAATAAGTATTTAGATGCATGTAGGTGAGTCAAAGTTTCATGCACATAGAGTGACAGGATTCGTGCCACTAAAACATCATAATCCCCACTGAAATCTTTGTCTTACTAGCAATGTGCAGCTGAGGCACAACAGAAGTTTAAACAAACCCTCTCCTGCATGCAGCCTAAGCTGCTCTGTGAAAAATAATTAAAACAGGTAACAACTTGTAACAAGCTGCCGTGGTGGTGCACATTTTCTGTTGGGTTTGTTAGTCTTTCCCCCCTCGAAGTAACACTTAAAACCACGTTGTCTCTTGCACTTGTACCTGCATAATAACCTTCAGTAGGGATTTCAGACTGTCATCAACGTGGCAAAGACAGAAACGCAACAACTCAGGTTGAGTATAGAAGGATCACACAGAAAGAAACACCAGTGCCCTTTACAAGACAATGGACTATTTTTAAGGTATTCAGTACATAGCATCAAGGTAGTCTCATCAGTTTTGCACAGTTCTTTCCCTACATTATTTCACTCTTAAGCCTGTATTGCTTCAGTTGCATACGTCTACCACAAAACTTTCATTTGATAACCCCACCACCTAAAAAGAGTTAGAGTTGCAACTGTTACCTAGCCATCCCTACACTGTTTGAGAATCCTTACAGCCACTGTGCAGCTGTCATCAGGTTGAGAATTAAGGGCTCAGGATTTATCTGCCCTGACTTAGTACAACCTAAACTCCGACTTTAATGAAGTGGCAGCATCTTGGTCCTTCAAACACTTCAGCACTTGTGTAAAATTAAAGTGGCTGGAGGCCCTGAGTGCTAGAAGCATCCCAGAGAGCCCAAGGCTTCCCCCAATTCCCCCTTCCAACTCTTACTCTGAGCCCTGCCAACCCATTTAGCCCATGTGACAACACCAAATACTTGTCCACCTGCAGCAAGGTCCAGTGCAAGACGGGCAGCCAAGAGCTGAAGACTGCAGTCTATACAAATAGGAAATGTTCCTGCCCCTGTAGCACTGAAGGACCTTAGGAGGTCCTGAAAAAAGCAGCAAGACCACCCACCTGCATCCAAAACATTTAAACCATGAAGAAAGAGCTTTCTTCAAATAAATAGTTTGTTCCATTTTCAGCCTTTTGACAGACAGAGCTCATGCAGACACTTGTATCCCAGCCAGCAGCTCTGAAACAACAAACGAACAAGCTCCAAAGGCAAGCTCCCCCCACTCTCAGTCCCATGCCAAAGGCTGGAAACAGATACTAGCTGTGCCTAGCCCTTGGTCAAAAGGGTCCAGAAACATCCAGAAGGAAAGCTAACCTGTCTCATGAACATATAGGCAGCATTTGGCCAAAGACCTGTCTTTGCTGCTTCAGACCTCAGTCTGGTACTTCTCACCTCCTCAATCTCAGAAACCCAATGTGGATGACAACAGAAAATTCAACTCTGCTGCTCTAAACTTTAATCCTAGTGCAAAGCAGTTCCCCTTTGCCCAGCTGACTGCATTGCCAGTATTAAGCTCCCATACCCTACAGAAACCTTGGAAGCCAGGCAACATTCGCTTTTACCCGGAAATAGATTTTGTGCTCCATAGAACTGCAGCGGGAAACTGCTGACTGGGTAACACTGCCTCAGTGTCTCTGAAAGTCTGCTACAGCCACTCTGATGCATGCAAAACAGCCTCTCTGCACAGATAATAAGCCATGAGAACAGTTTTTACACAGTTCTGCTTCATCAGATAGGTCAGAAACTCCTCAGCTGTGACAGTGACATGCAGGTTTGCTGGCACTGGTCTGGGAAGCCCAAAAAGTCTATTTATGCGTCTTGCTTTCTGCACAAGTCTCTCCCTTGCTGCTCAGTTGCAGGAGAGCAGGATGCGGATGCAGTTCAGTAGCTGAGGGGCAGACTTGCATCCCAGGTCCAGAGAGGCTGCTTAGAATGCTGGAGATAAAGGGAAGATTTACCAGGTCCTGGTCAAGCATAGACACACATCTACTGTAATAATTCACTTCTTGTGTTTTGCCCAAGATCTGAATGGCTTCCTGGGCCTTTGGTACTCCCCATGTTCCTCTTCCCAATAAAGCTACCAATTAACTTAAGCAATCTGATGTACATGAAGCAAAAGGCATTTGAGGCAAACAACTTTGCCTGCAGCACCCAGGTCTTTTCTCTAAGCAATACTGCCCTCTGGCAACCCATGCCTAAAACATCCACCTCATCCTGCCATGCTAGAAGGGTGTAGTTATACAAATTACTTTCCTCAGCCTTATGGTATGATACATTTGTATGGTCATCAGGTCTTATTTCTCCCACCTCCCCAAAGTAACTGCATTCTTTGCAGACTGGACAGCTCAGATACCTGTTTTTCCCGCTAAGATGCCTTTTCAGCATTCAGCTACCACAATGTTAGAGGAGAAGAGGAAGAAACAGGTCAAGGAACCTGCCACAAATACTCTTAGAAACAGCACTTCTATATGAAGTTGCATCATCTAAGTCATCACAGTATGCAAAAATCTCTGTTCATTTTATTCCCTATCAATTAAAACTAAATTAAGTTAGATCAAGAGAAAGCACGTAGAAATTATTGGACCTGAGCTTCTCCCTCTTACCAGTTTATTGCACTTCCGTAAGTGTGAAATTTTGTTGGAGTTGATGAGAAGCAGTAGCAAGAAGAGAGGAAACAAGTTTAAATACAATTAGAAATCATCTTTACAATATGGTTTCAGCTAGAGAATTGTTTTGCTGAGATGTATTTGGCCCTGTCTCATTGTACCTTTTGCTAAAAGTTTAATACAGGGGTAGGAGGAAGGGTGAAGGTAGGAGGGAATACAGAGCCACAGTTAATCGACACATAATAGAATGGGTGATAAAAAACATCAGTGTTCCATGGTCTGTACCTACACATTTCTTCAGTCTAAACCCAAACCCTTTAGACTGAAGTAAATCCTTCAGTTGCCTTATTCGTGTGTAACATGATCTGTTAATCAACAGGCACAGAAGTTCCAGAGTTTCTTGACACATTCATTTATTAGCTCCATTTTCCCAGCATAAAAGTGGTAAAATGAGGCAACTCACACCTCTCAAAACTGATACTGTATTTTGTGAGCTCTATTTTTCTCTGACTAGCCACCAAAGTAACAAATGAGCATTCCAAAAGCAGTATTCCAAACTGTTGTTTAACAGTAGGCCACTAATCCCTTACCAAGACTAAATTTAAAGGGTTTGTTCACCTACAGAGGTGAAGCCAAGGAAAAGGGGTGGAGGGTGAAAATAGGAGATATGGGAGCTCTGAAATGAACAATATTTATGTTTGGTGGCAAGACATTACAGGCAGAAACAGCACCTTTCATAGGAGCAACATACACTTTACAAAGCTACTTTTTCCTTAGTGGCTCATTAGGATTCCACACTTTGTCAGACCACACTGAATGAATTGTTCCCTGAGTACAGTTGAAAGATAAAGGCTTGACTTGTGTTTAATGATACGTTACCCTATCTGTATGTGGATAGAGTTTCAGCATTTAGCATGCAGTACATATACAATAGTGACTACAGTGTCTTAGAGACCACCACTACCTGGTGGAGAAGGAAAGTTGATACCACCATTCCTCTGAAGAGGAATGCAGTTATTAGCTTTTCAATGACTGTGTGTAGCTTGCTTTATTAGCCATTGTTTAAAGCACTATAATTAGAAAAAGTGTTAGCTATGCAAGATAAACCATCCTCCCTCAAATAATACATGCTCCCCTGCGAGTTATAGTCATTATACATCGTGTTAAAGAGGTTTTGTAGAAGTTTCTTTACGCTGACTAGGACCATACAATCATTGTGCCACTTTCACATTGCAGCAAGAAACCAATACATCCATAAAATGTGTCCCAGCCATTTCTTTTCTTTATGAGGATCTCTGAGCAGCTATTAAACAGCAATTATCTTGGATGCTGTACTAATCTTTTAGGTGTAACAGAGGCAGATATTCTGTACACTGTCAGCTGGTTCAATTGTAATCCTTGCTGCCCCTCTTCCCCTTAGCCCCAAGTGAAGCAGAACTCAGTTAAGGTATAATTCATCTGGCCATGTTAGTCTGCATTTCAAAGTGCATCTTTATGCTCCCTAGAATGAAGCAAGTGTGTTACCCAAGATAAGCTCAAAATGATTTGCATAAGGTAATCAGCACACACTTGAGATTACTTTGATTTTTGGTAGGCATATCATTTATGCAAGCAAACATCATTCTTTAAAACGGTAAGATTCATCACTTCTGATACATGAGGAACTAAAATACTGAGACTAAAGTTATAATTAAAAAGGATGATGTTACAAACAATTAGCTGCTCTCCAGCACACTTTGTAGGGATGTCCTGACTTAATTATTCCTTCACAAAGGCAGCACCAAAGCCCTTATTAAACTGATAAGTGAGAGGGCTAAACTCAAGACTGATTTGAGAAAAAGTTTTTCTGGTAACCCCTCACTCAGGCAGAATCTTCAGGTCAAGTCCTCCACACCTGGACACCCTCAGCTGCCACCAGTTCAGCCAGACCTGCCACTCCCATCACCCTTTGGCACCAGCACTTCTGAAGCACCCATGGACTAAGTGAACATGACACAGGAGGGACATCTCTTGCACAAGTGCTTCTGCCTTTATTTGAAAGCATGTTTTGTGTGCAGAGGCAGGGTTTAACACTACCAGATTTACAAAGCCAACAGCAGTGGGTTTGTGACAGCATGGTCCAGGTATTGCCCCCTTACTCTATCACAATTTCTCATTGCACTTACACAGATTCCATTATCTCAGCATTATTTCAAAAGTCAGAATAGTTTAAATGTCTGCTTTCCAGCTATCAATTAAGGAGATAATCTTTAATCCAAAATACAGTGCATTACATCACCTCAGCCTCTGCTTATGATGGTCTCCTGCAGTATCCAGGCACAGTGACTGCAGTCTAAAGGATTTACTCAGTAAATTAATGGCTCTTCTAAGTACCTCATATCCACTTAGAAAAGCAAATATGGATTATTTGTCCCTTTAAAAAAATTTATTCTACAAGCATACAAGTCTCCATCTTAAGTATATAAATTAAAACTTGTGAGGGCTTAGCTGTTCAGATATACAGTATTCTCTCTTGCCAAGGTTGGATACTCAGTTACTTATTTCCAAGCCTGAGCATCCAAGCCACTCACTGTCAGATCCTCAGTTCACACCTGCCTGAAGCCTTGCTACTCAGACAAGAAGAGTGAAAGGACTCAGTCTAAGACAAACATTCTTTAGGCTCATAGGGTCCAGGCACAACACAGTATAGCCAGGGGACCTGTTAGCAGTGCAGAAAGTGCTGCAAGAGAATATCTGCAGCACAGAGCACCCAGTCTTCCTTCACCCACAGCAGCCTGGGCTGCAAGCAGGCCTAGGGGCAGGCACAGAGCTTCTAAAGCTCAGCATGTTCCTCTCCAGAGGAGCATACCTGAAGTACAAGAAAAATCATCTCTCAAGACCATAAAAAAAAAAATCACCTCAACTTATTTCTTTTTACATGCTTGGAGACTGAAGGTCATTTGAGGGAAACAAAACTGCAAATATCCTTTAAAAAATCTGCTGTTTAAATAAAGAATAATAAATTATTTTAATCTTGAACTCAGTTGCTGGACCTAAAACTTCCCAAAAAACCAGTAAGCCACTGGTTTTGATACTATACATAAGGTCTGGTTTGTATCTATGGTACAAACAGAAACATATTAGTTGGAAATTTATTTATTTTAGTTATGCACAATTCACATTTTTGTGAAAATTACACTTTTGCTATTTAAACAAAAGTTGGTAGCTTAGATAGTTAATTTGCAAAGAAATCTTTCACTTCTTTATTGAAGTGTTTGAAACTGAGCTTTCCATTCTTCTGTTCAAGAAACAATATGTACCTGACTGCAAACATGAATTTCAATAAGAACCTGTATTACACACACCTCCTCAGGAAATTTTTAAACATGCTAAATAAAAACAAGCTTGTGCACTGGTGTATGTAAACAGAATGAACCACTGAGTCACAACTAGGATGATTTTTCTGCCATGTAAACACACTTCTGCAGAGTCACGCTCCTCTTGTAGTTCACCCTGCACTGAGGGACTGCAGATCTAGTCAGACACGAAAAGGTAATGTGTTTTGGGTTTTTTCCCCTCAGCCTCCCTACCTGTACCCTCAAAGGAGAGCTCAGGAAAACCAGTATCTATGTACAGTCCAAGAAACTGCTTCTATTTCAATAAGTAGCTCACATTATGCATGCCTTCTGTCAGATGAACACAGATCCTTCTTCCAAAAATGATATAAAAGCATCTGAGCAGGGGGATGGAAACTGTGACGTAAGAGGCAGCCAGTGGAAAGACATATGGAGGCAGAGAAATCAGAAAGATATCAGCAGTTGGCAAATCTCCTCTTACATTTCACATTCATATGCTCACCACATTTAGACACAAAGACAGTATCTAATACCCCAGCACCAGAGGAGAGGCTGTTTCCAGCATTCTCCAAAGAAGCACATTCCATTATAGACATAGCCGTGTACAGCACAATAATCCTACATTGCTCATCTGAATTTTGAATTTAAGCCAGACATAGTGACAACACACTGGACTGTAGTGAAATCACACAACACATTAGTATTACACCATCATGCAAGTATGAATTGTCAACTTATGTTTGTACACTGCCTTTGTGTCCTGGAAATTAGCAGAGCAAAAAGTGTTAGTGATACGTGACATCAAGAAATTTTCTTCTCAAATTGAAAAATAATTGTTGGGTATAAAGAAAATTGTTATCCCTGAAGCATCTTCCTGTATTCACTCTATTAAGAAGATACTAATGAAGTTATCAAAGTTTTCCCTGTGTTTTAGTCTGGCTTGGTTTAGGGTTTGTTTTAGGGGTTTTGGGGGATAGTTTGGTTTGTTGGGGTTTTTTTTTTTTTGTTTTGTTGTTTTTGTGGTTTTGGGGTTTTTTTTGAGGGAGATGGAGGATTTTTGCTTAGGGTTTTTTGGTGGGGTGGGAAAGGTGTGTGCAGGGGTGGGTAATAGGACATTTTCACCTGCATTACTGCAATACACCAAATGGAGAGATCCAAGAACTACTGCTTTTATGCCACAAAACACATACTGTAACATACTTCTACCAAACTAAACCCCCTTTGTGGTGCTTATGCCCTTTTGCCTAGGGGACAAATAAAAGTAATTTCCTTCAATGACAACAAAAGAGCTGAGAGTAACCTACTCCCAGCCATCACTATGAAAGCTGTACTTAGATTGGTAATCTAAAAAAAAATAAAAAACCTATTTGGTCCTGGTTTCTCTTTCAGCAGAATGTATTGGGCTGTAATGATCCCTCCACATATACCAGGAAGTGACTACCCACCAGCACCTGCACCAGCAGTCTTGGGATGGATTAGAGAGCTTGCAGCAGGACGGGGAATAAGGTTACCTCTCTCTGCCCCCCAAGAGGCTGCCACAAGGAAATGAAAGTTTGCTGCACAAATTTAATCTGCTACTTCACAAAGTTTATTAAACCACACAATCTACTAAGTGTTATAAGTTATAGGATCAAACATTATTTTGGACAGAGTTCAGTTCTGTACTTAGTTATCCAGCTTAACACAATCTGCTGCTGCTGAAGGTCACTAAATGCAGAGCTTTTCTCCTTTCCATCCCTCAACAATATTTTTTTAAAGCAACACACTGGGATAGCCCAGGTAACATATCTTTGACAACGGATTCCCAAATGTGACAGCAAAAAGACGACCTCTCACTGCAGCCTATTAACCCTATTAACTAAACTCATGGGTAATTATCAGCCATAACACGTTGAGAGCTCTCTGCTTGTTGGACACAGATGGAATTTCTTAAGCATCCATTAAGAAGCTATTAAGACACGCGCAGGCACTTGAGTACAGCAGGAACAAATTAACTGCTTTGATATATTTTGTGATTGTTGTTGGGTCTTCAAAGAAATGGCAAAAAAGTTATCTGAAAGATAACTTTTCCATGATGAAATCGTAATTTGCATGGATCCTCTAGGGGAGGAACAACAGCTCTAGGTATGTATTATGCAAACGTTCCTTATATGCTGTGCTTGTGCATCATGTCAGAATTATTGTAAGCACTTACTACTCTCATATTCAAGTAAAATTAACATGGCGTAAATATCTTAGAGATATTGTAATTTTCTATGGCTGAAGTGCTCTTGTGCACTTTCAGGCAGGTCAGAGATGCCCAAAGAAGAGGCAGGTTTTTTGCAGGTCAGTTATCTCCACTTCAAATATGGTGCCAACATACAAGAGGATGGCAGGAGCAGAAAAGGAAATGCAGAGCATTTGCTAGCTGAGATACTCCAGGGAACAAATAAATGGGGATTTTTGAAATGTCAAACTTGTTTCTGTAGGAGTTCTAACAAGGCTGTTACTCAGAAGCATTCACAGGAAAAGAAAATATTACCTAATGAAAGAAGATAAGTAATTGTAATATATTTGTGGAATGCACCTTCATATGTATAGGCTCATACTTTCTTTAGAACTTGGTTTGAGTCACTGAAGAGAGAAACCATGCTATACTTAATTAACTGCTCAAATGAACTATAAGGAAGGTATTTGCAGGAGTTATTTTGTCTTTATTATGGATTTTTAGGAAGCAGTAATTCACCTTTCTTTATCAAGGAGGAGGCAGAAGAGAGAGTACATAAGGCTATAAATACTATTAATTTCAGAGTGAGGCACAATATCATTAAGAGTTATGGAAACTGTCCCATCTCCTCTATTCCTTTTGCATCTGACTATCAAGTTTAAGAGAAAGAGTAATTGAAACATTCCATCAAAACCCTGGTGTGGATTAAATCCTTGCCAAGAATGAGCTAGCATTGATTACTTATAAGAGCTAGCAGTTTTAGAGCCCATTTGGAGGCATAGAATAAACCCAGAACCTCAGAAGTTGGGCCTTGAATGAGCAGACAGCTGTGCCACCAGCGTGAAGGAGACAAAAGCATATGATCATTAGCTTTAGAAGCAATTCAAATGGATCAAGAAGAGACATCAAATGTAGTTGATCTATTTAAATTCATGAGATCGTATTTGGAAACATGGAAGAGAGCTGCAGGAATAATATATCTCTTTGAATTAAGTCTTACAGAAAATTTATCTTTTGATAGTCTTAACATCTCAAGGCAGACTGACACCATTACATGCAACATCAATAAAAAGAATAAAGAACACCACAAAAACTAATGATTAATAAAGGAGCTCTGAAAAAAATGCTCTGGGTTGGGAGAGGGCTGTTTTTTTAGAATTAAACACTATGGCAACAAGAATCTTTAGTTACAGCTTGTATACATATATATACACACATTGTGTATATACATACATTTTTGTAACCTAAACACGCATTTTACTTATACAGATTGCTGATATGTGTCAACATAAGAGTATAAATCAGATAGATCTTTTCCTTAACTCTGGATACCCTTCACACTGCATATCCATAAGTTCCTTTCAGCTCTAAAAGGATCCCAAAAGCAAGGAAAGATTATCTAACAGAGAACAGCAAGGACTTACCCTGTTAGCAGTCTGCAGAGGACCCGCAAATCCACTCTGCAGATCAGAGCAAGCAACTTAAGGAAGCAATTTTCCCCTTACAATATCCCCCCTTTTGGCTTCCCAGATTAAGATATCTCCCAAGGCCATGCTCTTCATTAAAGCAGTTAGAAAGCCTAAAGAAAGTCACAGCAGCATTACTGCATAGCTAAGTGGAAGAGAGGCAAATTGGATTTAAGACAGTTATTCCATAGGTGAAAAGGAAACAGAACAAGCAGCCAGTGGTCAGCAGGGGACAAGGGCAAAGGCATCACTCCTCCTCATTGCACCTTACCCAAGCAGAGCTCCCCAGCCCCTCAGCAATGTTGTATGTAGAGCCAGGAGACATCCCTCCAGAGGTGAATTAATGCTCTCAGCTCAGGCTACAATCCCCCAGGCACACTACTAAGTACTCTCAGGGCAAGGTAGACCTGCATTACCAGGTCTCATCTGCACTTCTTGGGCAAACAAAACAGGAGATTTACACTTCAAAGCTACTGACCTGGCATTGTTCCAATAAACACCAAGTTCATATTCAAGCTGTTATCAAAATCATGTGCCAGACCCAAAGGACAACCTTAAGGCTGAGAGAAACTTTACTGTCCTGTTTCTGTGAAGAGCATCATGATAGCAAATGCTAAAGCATAAACAAAAACAATATACACAAGTTACAAAGAAGTGGGACGCTTTTGTCATTAGCTAGTCCCAGTGGTGGCAGCTGATTAGGCCTATAGACACTTAGTAACAACCTTAGATTTAGGTTATTTTTCAAGCAGAATGTCTTTGAAGGCGTGTTAAGGGCAATAACAGAATAGCTCAGCACACTAAATAGCTATAATCTTAGAGGGCCAGGTGTCTACAAACATACATTAATTGACAAGTTGATGCCTCAGGACAGTTTGCTCCAAGGGCAGACATCAGTTAAATAAAATTTTTTTAAAAATCAAATAAAAGGGAAAAGAAATAATTTTTGTAATAATTTCCCCCTGCAAAGGAGTGGGATACAGATTCAGTTCAAACAGACTTGGGTTTTGCTCCTCTTCCGTTTTCCACTTCAGCATCACAAATAGACACAGCCAAAAAAAAAACCCTGAGAACAGAGATCTAAAATAGGATATGTATAAACAATTCATAACTCAAATTATAGCAGACTGCTGCCTCCTGCTATATAAGCCAGCACTAATGGACAGCACCACAATAAGTTTCATACCTCAAGGAGCACAGTCCAAAGGGAGATCCCCTTAGAAGTAAAAACAGGGTCATAAGGTACAGTACAGAACCATCATTAAAAGCCACAATGCAAACATGCTGAGCAATTAGATTTTTCTGCCTATAATAGCTGCATTTTTACCCTCACTAATATCAAATTAGCTCAGACCACACCATCCCCTTTCCTCTCTCCCAACCCACAAAGTCCTATTACCCTTAACTACTTTCAAGCACATCAGCAGAAGCCATAACTTGCCATTTCTCTGTGCACAGCACATTTGCTTAACCAACTACAGCTCTTCAAACTACACCCCTATAACCACGAAAAGAGTTATAAAGTAAAATTTAACCATCTATTAATTTACCTACCTGCTGATAACAATGCTAACAGCTTACATAGAAGTCCTTTAAAGTGCTTTGGTCAGCAACAACTACAACATCAGCCATAAATCTTTTGACTAAAACTTTCACTAACACAGATGGTCCTGGGATGGGTTTTTATACCAAATCCAATTCACATGACTGAGGCTTTCTCATGAGTGTGACCCATCTGCACCTGTGGTAAATAAAGTGATTTAAGCTGAACTACTACAAGTTACTGCTTATCAGATAGAATTGGGAAGGCAGCAGGCAAACATTGATACAGCAGAAATACCAAATATTTCCTCAATAGATTTACTGATTTGGCCTGTTTTCTTACACTGAACACCTGAGGATCTTGGACACTCTCAGATAATTGTTAATGAATAAATGACTAGGGCTGGTTGTGACCTACTTGTATAAAAGCTTCTCTTTCAGCATGCTTTCTGTTTTATTGTTGCTCTGCATGTGCTTTGAAATTGGCTGAGAAGACACTCTTGGTGGCATTTAGAGATGAAGTTAAGTTAAGGTGTGTGTGATAAAGCTTTGCAGGCAATGTGGGCTCTTTAGTATGTTGCTTTTAAAGGAAAGGATCCAACTAATTTGAGCTGAGGCAGTTCCAGCATTTTTAAATTAATAAATTGACTAGTATTACATATGTGCCCCTAAGCAAGCAATATGATTAGATGAACAGTGAGTATTTAGATAACAATTCTTAGAAGAATAGTCTGACCTTTGAGAAGGCAAGAAAGCTAAAGCAGGCATTGCACAACTTGCTGGTACTACCAAATATACTTTTCTTGATTCATGCTTCAAAGGGAGAATGCAGATTACATTGCAGGCACTACTGAGTCCTCTACTAAAATCTCTATTGATAACTCTCTCCCTAAGATGTTGGGACATCTGCATTTTTTTAATCATAAAAAATTAGGCTGCGTGTCACTGGGTCACAATAACCAATTTCTTTATACAGCACTGACAAGTATTTTATGAAAAACATTTTATTTGAGGTTTACTATGGGTTAGCTGAAAGATGGATTGTCCAGTAAAACAAGAAGATTCTGAAATCTTCTTACACAATATATCCAGAAAACAAGGCTATTTTCTTTTCCTAAGGAAGTCCAGTTACTGACAGAATTTATCTGTAGTTGCAGGCCTAGCTGGTTTATGCAGTCACAGCTGGGTTGTTTTCTTTTTATCCTGATCCCTTCACCGGCTTTCCCTCTGGTTGTGGAGGAGTCTGTACCACCATCTCTCAGCACCCTACTCCTTGCCAAGACAAGGGGTAAGGACTGGATGACCCATGTAATGTTCAGCATGGGGACTGGTGGTATAAACCCTACGTGGTGATGTAAATCTTGTGGCAGTAGATCCTCACGGAAGGAAACACTGGACCCTCATTGCTGGACCTAAGATGAAGCTCCTGCTGTTTGGAGTGTGGCTGGCATGACCTTATCCCTACCACTGCCCTAAGCCAGGGCATCTTCCCCTGGTTCCCTGTTGGGGCAGAGTGGGGGACCCTGACCACTCTGGGTTGTAGCTGTAATGGCTCATTGTGCAAGTGAGAAGCATCACTTCTCATGGGTGCTATCAAGGGTTATTCAGGTAGGTGCTTTCTTTAGTATTATTGAAGTTTGACTATTATTTCTTCATTGACTTTCAATGAGTATTTGAAGCAAGCAAAGGTTCATCTCTGTCCCCAGTTCAGTCACAGCCCTGCTAATTGGTCTCCTGTAGGAGCACACTAATGAAATTTGGTGCCTGCTGTATGGGCAGAAGGCACTGATAGTTTTGAGAGGCAAGAAGGGACAGCCTGGTGGGCAGTGAGAGGCAGTGATGTCCTGTGACAAGTTTCTGTATCAGAAATAGCCTACAATTTTCAAATGCTCCCAAGAAAGAAAAAACATATTCCAAAGGCTTGTATGAATTGTTCTTTTTATTTTATTCTTCTTCTTTTGTCCTATGACAGACGTATTCTTGATTTTGGACTAGATCTGTAATAAAATATTTTTATGGTTATCTAAATGGGTTGCTCCAGGTTTTAATCACTCACTGAAGACTCATCCTTTCCCTGTTGTGAATGCTGTCTCTTGAACAGCTGACTCAATTATATTTTCAGAAAGGTAGTTTTAAAAAAATGAACAGTGTTGGAATAAACTGCTTCTATTTCTCTGTACTTTAGTTTAAATCAACTACGTAGGGTGTCCTCCACAAAACTATAATGATTAGCTGTTTTGTTTTGCTGTCTTGAAAATATCAGAACAATCCTTGCCCAGAGAGACTGTTTTGATAGGAATCCCTTGCTTTTGTGTGGAGATTGCATGACCTTTAAAGATTTGATACCCTTCTCTACCATTTACAGATGCTGTGCTGTACATTTAATCTCAGGGATGTTAACCTTACTAAACTTTGAAGTGTAAAAATCTTCTGTTTACACACTGGTCTCTCCTCAAAGGAAGTCTTTAGGTTTTTGCTCATCTGGTGCCTGAGCTGGCATTTTTCTGTCCAAATCAGCCTCTGATGGGTTCTGGCTAGGATGATGTCAGCACTTTTACTTGGGTGACCCCCAGCTACTCATCTCAGTCCTCACACTGGGCCTGCAGAAACAACTAATGGCAGATGGGCAGTCAGCTGTGACTTACCAGTCTCTCTTACTGCTCTGTACCGATTGCTTGAATCGAGCAAGGCTCGATTGCTTCTCCACCAGCAGACACAGGACAGGACAGGCCTCATGGTCTAAGATTAGGGATTTAGTGTGTAGAACATGAGTGTTTGGGCATGAACCTGGGCTTCGAGCTGCACCAGGTGCACAGCACGAACCAGGCGTTGCAATGTGCCCCGTGGAGACACACTGCAGGGATGGGGATGTTGGTGCTGAATCTCCTACATATTTTCCCACCAAGCGCTTGTGCAGGATGTGTAAAAGCACAGTCAAATTAGATGTCTCCTACCCATAGCTGGTCTTGATTTAAGCATCTGTGCAAGGAATGACAGAATTTTTTTTAATATTTTCTAGCTTCTGGAAGCTGTAAGGGCCTACACAATAAAATACACTGGGGATATATACAAAGCTGATGTAATTGCCCAGAAACAGTTAAGAAAATTTTTCTAGCCCTCATTCCTTCACTCAAAACCATATTGGTTTCTTAATTACAGTCTTGTGAGATTATCCTTTAACAAGCAGCTGGTCTGAAACTTCCAGACGGTAATACCTGGTATCTTTTCCTTTCTACTGTGAGTCCATGCTCACAGTACTCTTAATAGCATATTCTCTTGGAGCATATTTCTTTATTTTGGCTAACTAGAGGGAAACTTCCATATATTTGTGTATACATATATATATATATATATAATATAAAAGATCCTTGAAGCCTGCCATCTGGGTACAAAGAGCCAAAAATCACATAGGAGATCTAATAGTTAATTTTTTCTTTAATGGTCTGTCTCTAGGAATATCGTTCTCTGATTTTCTCCAGTTCCTAAAGAATAATTTGGCTGCCTGTGCAAGCTCAATTTGAGTGTGATTCCACAGCTGCAGAAACCCATTGATGTGTGGTAGTGAGCAAATCACTGCATTTTTTTCAGGGCTCAGCTGTTTAAAATATACTGAATGCAAAATCACTGGTAAGTTACAATGTGTTTTAATTACTCTAATTAAAGCTTCTGTAGTATGGCACAGTTCATGATATTTCATTGCAAATTATAGCTCATGTACCTACCATGGCAAGCAGGCGTTTTCCCTTATCTCTTTATTCAAAAACTAGGAAGAATGGGAAGAAACAAACTTTTCAAGCTAAATTGCAGACTAACTAGCTGAAGTCTTTTGACACATTTTTTAGCACCTCTACAATGAGACAAACATTTAAATTATGGGTCTGAAGAGCTTCATCTGATGGTAGGAGAATAAGAAATCCTTCCTTAGGCTTTGGTCTGTTTCTATTTTTATCAGGTTGACTATACCATACAAAAGGGTGCACTTAATATTGCTCATCACACTGTGTATCATAACGTGCAGACTGCAAGTCTTTCTTCAGAAGACAGGAGCAAATCAAACTGATTAATGGCAAGTAGATGTCAAGCTACTTTGGGAAGCATTTATTTGGGGATTTTCCATCAAGATGAAAATGTTTTTCTGGCTTCACTGGATATATGTTATGGATTTCCTGGAGTGCCCCTTCCGTGTTTCCTGCTAAAACTTGAAATGCTTTTCCTGTCTTGACATGGCCAAAGACAGGCCTGTGTAACTTAGTGTTTGTTTCAAAGAAGTTCCAAGCAAATATCAACAGTGGTTTCCATCCAGCCTGGTTCCCGTCACCCAAGCTGGGTATGGACTTCCCCATTGCTGCCAGATTTGATCAAGTACAGCAACTGAGCAAAGCTGAGTGCCTGAAAGAAGCCTCACAGCCACAAGGGATACTGCCCTGAGAGGCAGAGGAACTTGAAAGAGCTGGTTGACCTTCCTAAGCAACCTTCTTAAAGGGTGAGAATGCTCTGTTTCAGTGCTCAAGAAAATGAATGTGTGTCAGGATGCCAGCCTGGCTGAGTGTGTAACCCCCAAAGAGCTCGGGCCACAAGAGTTGGAGGCAGGGACAGACTATCCACAGGCAATGTACAGTTACCACCCAGAATTATTTCAGGGAGAAAGTTTGGAGAGCCAAGTACAGCTGGATTTGACACTGCATAGACATGAAGGCTAGGAAGACAATCTTCTGTTAGTACTTCTACAGAGAAAGGAATACCAAGAAATATGTTTCTTACTGCTGTCTAGGAGCAGACAAACTAGTGGCAAAGGACATTGACAAGGGTTTGAATGTCAGGGTCCTCTTCTCGTCACCCTTTATTAGCAGGTTTGATCTCAGACCTCACAGTTTCTGCTCTTAGTAGCAGCATTTAGAAAAGCAAGGGAGAGGAAATGAACATACATATCTCCACTGTGATAGAGGAGATTTGAATTCAAGGATGGAGCTGAAGGAGCTGGTCCATGTCATGCCAAATTGCTATTGGTGTTCAGGAGAGTTTTCTGATTACCGGGAAAAGAGGAATCTTATTCCCATTTTCAAAAATAAAGAAAAAAAAGAAAAAAAAAATGAAACAACTATAGCCTGGTCAGCCTCACATCAGTAAGTAAGAACATTACAAAGCAGGTCCTCACAGAAACCCTTTCCAAGTGCATGAAGGACAGAAAGTCTTTGGAAACAACTAACGCAGATTTATGGTGAGTAAGTAGAAACTGATTGACCTGATTGCATTCTGCAGCAAAATTTTGGGGCTCTGTCAATGAAGGAAGAACAGTGGATATTACATACCTTTACTTTGGATTTATTTTGACAGGTTCTTCCATAGTAAACTTGTAGGCAAACTGGGCAAACTGTGAGGATTCACTACAAGGTAGACAAAAAATGGGCTGGACTTTCTTGACTGGCACAGTAATAGTCAGTCATTGAAAGGCCTGACAGCCATGTACAAGTAGTTTTTCTCAGGTATCACACTGCATCTTTATTGGTTATGTCAGATGAGAGGATGGAGTGTGCTTTTAGCAAACTGGTGGGTGATAGAAAATTTGGGATGGAGTAGCTGAAGGATTGAAAGGCAGGACTCTTAAGCTGAGGACCCTCTGCAAGCTACAGCAGTGGTCATGATGTTCAGTAAAAACAAGCATGGAGCCCTGTATCTGGGAGGAGATAATCCATCACATGCTTTGGGCCTGACTGGCTGTGGAGCAGCTCTGCTGGATGGGACCTGGAAATCCTGACAGACAAGCTTAACGTGAGTCAGCCACATGCGTTTATGGCAATGGGAACCATCTGCACTCATGCACTGGGGGAGCAGGGGAGCATGTGCTTCTTCCTTTCCTCTTGGCACTTGTGAGACCACATCTGGAGAGCTGTGACCAGTTTCGGTCTCCCCAGTACAAAGAAATGCATGGACATGCTGGAGAACGTCACAAAGATGTCTGGAGCACAAGACATAAGAGAGGAGAAGGAGGTGGATTTTTCAATCTTAAAAAGCAGAGGGCAAAGAGATTAAGTTGCTGTCTACAACCACCCATGAGGGCGATTGCAGGGGAGATGGGGATAGATTTAGCAGCACATAGTGACAGGACAACAGAACATACTGCAGCCCTTGTAAACCTCAGTGGTTAAACCCTGGAACAAGCTGCCCAGGGGGTCTGAGCAGACTCCATCCTTGGAAAATGCTGAACATCAGGGCTTATTCTTTCCTGTTATAGGCCAAAAAAGCATGCAGAACATTTTCTGATGAACATCTATATAGCAAAACCTTTACATGTTATGACAGTCTCTTCTCTCTTGTCTTTCTCAGCTACGCCTAATCCCTTCATCCTTTTGACATCAGGTGTTTTAAACTGATTCTCCCTGGGTATCTTTTCTCTCCTTGGAATTCTGTCTGCACTTTGTGGTGCAGTGTCCAGAACTGGACACTGGGCCCTGACGACTGATCCTAGGCACCACACGCGGTGAAAAAAAAAAAAAACCAACCTGCTTCTTACAACTTCGGTATTATGCTTAGGTTACAATATACAAAAAAAATTTTTTTTTTTGTTAAAGTAACATCACAACATCAGCATGTATGCAGTTAATTATCAACTGTAAGGGCTGGGTCAGCTTCTGTAGTAGTGGTATTTGGCTGCATGGTTCCTACTCTGTGGGTTTTTACATTTCCTCTCTCCCTCCTCTGCAGTTTCATGCATTGAAATTAATTTTATGAATTTCAGGCAGTTATCTCTTGTTTTCAAAGATGTAGAGTTTGAAGTGCCCTTTTCATAGTGCCCCAAATTGCCATTTGTTCCTCCTCTGAGGAATTTATTAACAGAAATATTGGATTGTGTCACTGTATTACCCACTACCCCAAATTTGAAGCTAACATCATGTTTAGTTGCAATAACAGACCTCTTCAGCACTGAGGGCAAATAACAAAAAACCAAAAAAGCCCCAGAATTTCTTGATGCTTTTAACTTGTTCTTCCTGAGTCTTAAAGTTAAGCTTTCTGGTTTGTTCAACAAATTTCTTTTTCAGAGATGCATTCTGAACTTTTCCTGTTCTCAGACCCTCTTTGTCCTCAATGAATATTCAAAGAGAATTGTTCCAAGATTACTTTGGCTTATTTCCCTAGACTCCTTCCTGGAATTTCAGCCATCCTGACAATTAAAATACTTTTAACTCTTTATGAGTATTAAAGATGTTCTTCCAGATTATGGTCTGTGTCTTATTCCTGTGTTTAAAATTGCATTAAATGTCTGGCCACAAATAATCCTAATTGCAGGTGAGATACAGATCCAAAGTACATGCTCACTTTCACTAACCCTTAAAAAATCCCAACATAAAAGCCACTGGTTTTGCAGCTAACTGGTGTTTATATAAACACTTAAAACTGACTTGGTTCTCCTGGATCCTTCTTGCCTTTTTTCTCTGTACAATCTATATTAAGTATGTCCCTGTGTTTCTTTTCAGCCTTTGCTTTTTCTGTTTTGCCTCAGAAATACCCTTCATTTCACATTGGTCAATGCTTAATCTCCACATTGATATTCAATTCAAACTGGACACTTCCTCACTGTTCCAGTACAGTCATTTACTAAAGCCTTTTCCAGAAAGTAATCTGACATAATAGATGTTTCACAAGCTTCATGTGGACTGACATTACTGAAGCTATGCTATATGTTGTTAAGGTAGAAATTATGTACTTGTTTTCAAAACAAAAGCTTACTCTTAGTAGTGATCTTAATTTTTCAGGACAGACATTTGGTCTAAACATTCATAACTGAGACAGTTCTGCAAGAACAGTGGCAAAAAAATATCCATGTGCATCATAAATACTGAAATGATATATTTTTTTAATTAAACATTCTGATTTGATAGTAAGTATGCAAAAGATATAAACAGGCATTGTTTAGGAATGTATTACTTAAATGCAAATGTTCAGATGCTAGTATTTACATTACACTTCCATCTATCCCCTGAACAGGTGCAGCATAACAGCTAAGGACTGAAAACTGGTAGAAGGGAAGTAGTGTGTCCGTCAAGGCTAGCTTAACAGGAAGCAGGAGGAAATGGAGAAATAATCTTCATAGTTCTTATTGATCCCTTTATATTGTTACAAGCTAGAAAGTCAAGCTATTTATTGACTGAACTTTGGACAGCCACCTCTGATTAGCTCAGCTTTCACGAGCAAACCTTACAGTTCAGTGAAAACTCTGCGTGCTGTCAGAAAGTGTAGGAAGATGTGAGGTTACAAAACAGATGTCATTTTTCTTCTTTACCAAATAAATTCAAAAATATTCAAGGTTAACCTTATCACAGTTGATGACAAAACAGAAGGTGTTGACATGCTTCTGAACTTACATTTTTCGCATTTGTATTGACAAATGAGTTAAGACATTTGTCAAAGATGTCTTAACTTTGAGATACAAGCTCACCGGAAGGGAAATATTCAAACTATAACAATTTTTCTGGAAGAAGTCCTGCTTGCTTACTGAAGTTCTCAGACCAAATTTGGTGATGCTTCTACATTCATGTTGCATTTGGCAAACATACTTGCAGAGTGATATCACTTAAGTTCCAGCCTGGCATCCTCTGGTCACAGAGGTTTCTCCCCGGAAAACTTTGAATTTACAAGACCGGCAAGTTTGGATTCTTCACTGGCAAACCAAAAAGGGCTGAAGGACCTGCTCTGGGGCGCTGCCCTGTGCCATCTTAGGCACAGCCTTTAAGTTCAGACAGAGAGGACAATGCAGCCCTTAATGTCTCACATTCCATAACTTCTCAGCAGTCTATAACAAACTCAGGAATAAAAAACTGCAAATACAGCTATGTGACTACGAAAGTCTAGCTAGGGTTATGTGTGTTTCCTGACCTGTTCCATGGAAGGAAACTTCTTACTGTCTGAAGACCTTTGGTTAGAAACTATTCTGTGCTCCACACTCAGTGGAAACAGATCTCTAACACCCCTTTGCTGATGTGTTCAGAGAAGGTGGAAATTTTCTTCAGACTCTAGATCTAGAGGCAGGTGTAACCGTGAACTTTTGAGAAAGACGCATTAGCTAGGGGCCTGGCAACTTGAATTTACTAGAAATAAAGATATACTGTCATTTTCAAGCTTCTTTCTAGTACAGGAAGGCTTCAAAATAGTAGAGCTCAACTCAACAGGAATGAGAATAGAGGAAAATCGAACTTACAAAAAGTGGAGTAAAGCAAGGGGAAAAAAAAGTGGAATTAAGACTAAACAATAGTTAAATCAATCTCAACAGAGGGGGATCAAGTCTTCTTTTAAAATCCCATAATCAGACACTCATAATCTCACATACCCAACTTTAGCTGCACAGAATAGATCCTGGAGCTAAAAGTTAAAGGTAGCTAATCCGTACTAGTTCTCTTCATGCTGCTTTTCCTCAGATGATCTGAAATACCAAGCTGTCAATGCATTCTTTGGGTGACAAAAAACTGCTGTCGAGTCTAAAATCTAACCTTAATGACCATTCATATTGATCCAATTGCATAAAAAATTGAGGCCTAGGGATTTTCTTCCTCCAGGGGATGCAGAGTACCCAGTTCCCTCCCCTGGGATGATCAGCTATGGAGGGATCCAAGGTGGCAGAATCATAACTTTTTCCCCCTCTCCCTCTGGACTCACAATGAGGATGTACTATTTCCAATGCAAGCCCTCTCTTCAGAAAGAAATTAATTTCCAATTTATATTGCATCAGTTGCAGAGCTAGAAAGCACTGGTGGACTTTTGCTGGCATTTTCCTAAGCTTCTTAAATTCATCATATCTTAAATCCAATAGATAAATATTCACAGGATTTTTGGTTTAAAACTAGTCCTTTTGGGGTGCTTTTTATGAGCAAACTTATAAAAGTGCTGCCTGGAATGAAATGCAAAGTAACAGCATCTTGTATTAACAAACATCCATTTTAAAAATAGCTGCTTTTAATTACTGAGCTCTAAATCAAAAAGTCAGTGCAACATCAAGGGGTGCTTTTCTCTACTGAATGTGAACACTACTTAAAAGTGAGATGTCTTCTAACCCTTTAATTTACACCTTCTAGGGATGGTTCTGAGTCACAGTTTTAATTTCTCCCTATTTTTTCCTCCATGGCTTGCAAAACACATTTCAAAGACTAGAATAAGTGAAGAGACCTGATCCAAAATTCCTTGGCAAATCTCCCTCCTATTGTGAGGAATATTGGCTGCCAAGAGTCCAAGACTGAACTCTGTAAGGACAGAGTTTTTCCAACACTCCTTGGTCACTTCAAATATGTTTTGAAAATCTCATCTTTGTGTATCAGGTAGCTGAAGTGTTGCTGTCTGTATTGTCCCACAATAGCATTCTTTTATCCCTAATTTGGACATTGCAGAAAATTAGAAGAACACTTGGTTTCTATGTGGCTCTTGTAGCCAAAACAGAACCTCCATGTGACCCAAACTCACATAGAAGAAAAGGATTGCATTAAATGATGCCAACATTGAGTTCTGGTATTCCTCCAAAAATGTAATGGAAGACTATTATAATTATGTAAAACTTTTCACAAGACTCATAGTGTTGCTACCACAACACTGCTTCTGAGATGAATGAGATGAGTTTCATTCACAAGAGTGACAAGTTTCATTCAGGTATTTGTTACATCCTACTGATGACTTGTAGCTTCTAGTATGTGATTTTTTATCTTAGCTAATGGAAAAAACATTTCTTGACTATAATATTATCTGAAGGCAATTTACTCAAGAGGTGCAAAAGGCAAGTGGTGTGGTGGGTGATTACCAGTGTTCTGACAGTACATGGTTTGGTATGGGGGAGCATTTATTACACAAACAATGTTAACTTGACCTAAGACTGAAGTTTGATCTCCAGCAGGAAGACCTATCTAATGATTAAACCATGGAATTAGGCTGTTAGGACCATAGCTAATAAAAGCCTGGGGTGCTTATAACTGGGATGCTGCAATTCTTCATTCTAGACACATGCTGACCGCAATGAAATCCAAGGACCAAGGAAGATGATTTAAAGCCACTCAGTGAGAAAAGCACTGCTTCCAGCCAGCCCAAGGAAAGGATTAATACAGGAGAGAAGGCTGGACTCTGACCTCTTTCAAGGCTAGGTGCCTGAGGGAAGTATACGAGGTGATTCACAGCGGGGCAAGATTCATTGAACCAGAAGGGAGGACTTAAGGAAGCTGACTCTACTTTTCTTAGCTCTGTGGTATGTAGCTGAGAGCAGGCAAGTTCTGCTTTTGGAGGGTTTTTTGCCCTAGGCAATCACAGAAGAATTAGAATGACCCCAAGACCAGAGAACAGAAATGAGTGGGGATCCCCACCCCAACAGGGCTGTGATTTAGAAAGTGAGGTGCTGCCCAGGAGGTTAGGGTCTGTTGGGAGAAGGAGAAAGGAGGGTCACTGGTTACCCCTTGGCACAGCGGGTAGATTTGGCTGAATGGATGGGAGTACATAATGCTGCCACTCTTTCTCTTCCCTACCTGTAACACAAGTCTTTAAGCCTTAGAGAAGCCATCCTGCTGCAGTGACCTGATAAGATTCCCAAAAAACACTTAGCCCAAGAGAAAGGAAGCACTGTCAAAGCATAGTGTTTAATGTGTTTTGGTCATTCTTTAAATCTTTTTCTGTAGCCAAATATACAGCCTTTGACATGAGCTACAATGATTACAGTAAAGCCAAGGAGAGAGCTTTGGAGTTTAACAAAGCTGGCTTTAAATTATACATATTTGGTGAGAGTTTTCTACAGTGGGTTTAGAAATAGCTGTCAGAATGTCCTTACAATTTGAGGTATGGTGTGGCATAATGAATTTTGTGCCACCATCAAATTTTATATACTGAGGCCTAGATATTTGAAGAAATTTAGGTACTCAGTCCTATAAGTGCAGAGGGGGCTTTGGATGAGATTCAGCTGCCTAAACTTAGATGGGCAGAGTTCTTTCATGTGCCTGATGGTACCCAGATCATCTGCACTGGGCAGGCAGACATGATGTGGTCCTGACATACAGGAATCCTGTACTCTGCTGGAAAGGCCGCTGAGGAGGACACCCTGTGGGAAATCCAGTGAACTCTGAACGTCCATGACAAGGCACTTGAACCACTTTCTCAGTTTTTGGGGCAGTGTTTGCTGCAGGCACAGAGATGCCCATGCAGAGTCTATCTGCTCAGCCCTTGCTGGGGACTTCCATATCCCACTGCATCTTGCGGGGAAGACAGTCACAGTGGGTAGTATCCATGTCCAAATTCAACATTTTTCAAGGGAGGAATATTTTTTTATTCTGATCTGTGAAACCTAAGTGAAAATTGAATCCTAAAGTTGTATTTTATTATGTGTTTATAAAGCACTGCAAAGATTTTCAGTGCTTTATTAAAGGTTTTTAATATGCTTGATTGCATATATCCCAGCCAAAATCTTCTCCATCCTACATAGGTATTTATCTCAGCTAGCAGATTTTGTTTGCTCAGATCCAAATTAGAAAGTATTTAAAGCAGATAGCACATCTCTAAAAATATACTGAATTTACAATGAAGCTTTAACATTCTCTTGCGAAATTTCACACATCTCATTTGATTTCTGAAGAGAAAAGGTAAACACGGAAATTTTCTTCACTAGTTCTCATGCACTGCTTCCAACAATAAAAGAGGAATATTTCCTATATTACTACCATGTATTTTAAGTAGAGAACAAATGCCCATTCCCTTTACAGGCAAGGAAGTCAAGTTTCCAACTGCAGTTAATGCCATGTTTTGTTCTATTTATTGGTAATGTAAGCTCCTATGCAAATTGAATCGCTGCTGTTCAGACCCAGTTGAATACAACAGGGGAGGATGGAACCAAATTACTTCTGTCTGTCTTAACAGGACTTTTTAATGAAATTTACTTTACACAGCCCCGAATCTTGCCAGGTTAAATTCTCACTTTAGCCGTGTTCACATTCCTGTTAATTTATTTTAACTGCAGCACAGAAGGTTAGGGTAATGGGAAGAGCTGAAAGTGGAATGGTTACGATGAAACCTGCTGCCTGTATTTAGATAATTTTCCTTCCAAGTGACAGTCCATTAAACCTCTAAATTGTTTTATTTGCTACTAAAAAACGTCTTTCCTTAGTCTTTGAGTCCCAGGAACTAATGAAAGAAACCTTAGAAGAAAATCAGCAGATTTCGTAAAATTAGAACTAATATGATATGCAGAGCTTGTACAATATTATAACTTTTGACTTTGGAGAAAATGAGACAGTGCATCACAAAAGGTACTTTTTACAGAGATTACAAATGCTTATTTCTCCCTTCATTTTAAAAATTAATAATTTCGAAATTCAGGTTTAACGAATTGTTTCAGTCACTACTTTAAAAAATCAATCTCTATATTAAATGTATTTGGTATCTTAGACCAATTCCATTATTTTTTGCTACTGAGCAACAGAATATAAAAACACTTTCTGTTTTAGTGTCATACAGGTCTACCTTGATTTTTAGAAAGAATTCAATATAAATAATGTTTTGAAACATTCAAAAGTTATCCAAAACTTTTAAGAACATTTGTAAATCAGTTTATATGATACCTCCTCTTTTCTACTCCTTTTTTCTCTTCACCTGATATGGCCTGCTAGCTCTTCACTTCTTCTCCATCTCTTGCTTGGTCCAGCTACTACAGATACTCAAACTAATTGCGAAGATAACAGGAATCACTGCAGCAATATCATACACATCTCCCAAGTTATGTGCTTATAACCAAATGTTAGCAACACTCATCAGCTAAAGAGTTAAAGCTGTCATTATGCTTTTATGTTTGAGTACATTATGCTCTCATATTTGTGCATATTTTTCTGCGTATTTGTGGTGGTGTCCCACTTGGGAAGAAATATAACTTTTTCTACTTCTATGAAGATAAATGTTTGGTAAGAGACCCCAAGCTGTCCAAGTGTGTTGGGGTTTTCACTTTTCACACACAGGTCTGGCTTTTAAAAACTGCTAAGAACATCCTCCTGGGCAAAAAATGGACCCCAAGGTATCCACAACAGGTCTAAGCCACTGAAGGAAGAAAAGATGACTCTATGGCCTAATGTCTGTACTTGGGAATATGAGAGATTTCAAACAAGGAAAACACAGGGTGACAATGTGATAAAAGAAAATATATGCAGCAGATTTAAAATGGAATTCTTAATTCATTGCAGGAAGAAATAGTGTTTAAAATACCGGCCCCAGGCTGCAGAAGAAACTTTTCGGCTATTATGTTAAAAAAAACCCTTCCTTTTTATGACTGAGTGGGAAAGTTTTAGCTTTGTTTACAGTTCTAGAAATATCTCAAATTTATAGGATAGTTTTCATAATAACAATTCTTTTTTGAACAGTCTGGCCCTAAAAATATAACAAGTCAGTAAAGTAGTTGTTAGAAAATATGATTATCTTCATATTTAGCACAGGATTCAGTTTGATGCATGCACTACACACAGAATTCCATTTCTTTCCTAGAAAGTGTGGTGTTTTCCACTATCCATCAAGACAGATCTTGTGGATGGTGTGTACTGCCTTGGCTAGACATCGGCAAGGAATTTTTCAGGTAAAATATAAATATAACATTATTAAATGTATATTTTATATTTTCTTCTGTCATGACACTTGAAGGTATGGATGTTAGGGAAACACCACAAATCAACAGAGTATATAGAAGTAAAAGAATTGGCTTTCGCCTTTTTTTCTTTCTTTCTTTTTATTAAATTTTCTGTACAGTATGAGTCAATTAGAGTTATGCTGACTGAAAGACAAAATTTCCCCTGTTTTTACACCCAAACTGAATGCTGATCTGGGATATGATTCTTACAGCTGGTGCTTCAGTAGTCACTGGCTGAAATTTAATATAAAACTTCAGCAATACGTAAAAATTTGCACAGGACCAAAAAACCAAAACTATTCTAGAAATGTTGGATATGACCTCTGGAAGCCTTGTGGTCTGACCTCTCTGCTCAAGCAGGGGTGCTCAGAGCCAGCTGCCCAGCACTATGTCCCAATGGCTTTTGAAACTCCACAAGTGGTTGGAAAACCCACGGCCTCCCTGGACGACCTGGGTCGGTGCTCAGTCACCCTGACAGTAGAAAAGTGTTTCCTGCTGTTCAGAGGGAACCACCTGTGTTTCAGGTTGTGCCTGTTGCCTCTAGTCCTGTCACTTGGCATCACTGGAAAGAGTCCGGCTCCATCTTCCTGGCATCATCCCCTCAGGGGTTTATATACATATTGATGAGATTCCTCTGAGTCGAGTCTTCTCCAGGCTGAGGAGTCCCAGCTTTCTCAGCCTTTCCTCAAAGGAGAGATCCTCCAGTCCCTTCATCTTTGTGGCACTTTGCTGGACTCTCTAGTGTGTTTATTTTTCTGTTATGCTGGGGAGCCCAGAAATGGATCCAGCACTCCTGCTGTGGCCTCACCAGTGCTGATCCCTTTGGCACAGACACTTAAGCAGAAACATTTGATAGGCAGCTACTCTGGGACAGTCTTTCTTCTAATCATAAAGATCACTTGCTGCTGTGAGTTTGAGGATTTGTAATGCCCATAACGCTCAGCCCAAAGGGTGGGAGGAATAAACAAAGGGGCTGCAGGTTTCAGCATTGATAGGACTATTTTGTTGAGAACAAAATCCTTGTTTCCTTAATTGTACTTGGATATTTTTTTTTAGTATAGACTGAAGTTATTATTCTGGTCAATCTGACCACCTGGTCTTCAAGAGATTGGATTCCCTATAGGCTTACCATAGAGCTGTCTGAACTGCTGGGTTTTTTTTTCCTTTAAGTATGAAGCAACCGCTAGCTAATGCTGTGTGCCATTTTCCTACTCTATATAGCCTGTATAATCTGTATGAGATCCTTAATATTCTGCTGTGTGAACCAGTTTCATGAACCATGAAACCCAAGAGTCTGCAGATAGTCAAATCCACTTCCTCAGAGCTAAGCTGTGTTACTCAAACACAGGTTCAAATACGTTAGTGAATTTGGAAGGAACATTTGTGGCACGTTGTCCCCGAGTTAGGCCTTCACCAGAAAAATACAGGTTGGAATTCTCAGCTGAGGCAAGTTTCTATCAGCAGGATCACCATGTCCCACACTTCTGAAATATTTTTTTTTCAGAGTTTGGAGCATTTAACAGGAGCATTCTGATCAAGAGTGGTGCCCCACTACTCTTTCATGGTCTCCTGTGAAAGGACGACCTCCCGAGCTACTCTGATTTTGCACAAAAGTGGCCACTGTGAGGTTGCATTGGATGGATGTCTCATTCCCCTGAGAGGCCACAGCCTTGGGGAAACCATCTCGTGGGACCCATAGCTGCTGAAAGCAGAGGCTGCTGTGCACCTCAGCCCTGCTCCACCAGCCAGCTTGCTCAGCTGGGCACGCTGCTCACAATGATAATGATGTTTCATCAGCTTCTGCAGTTATGCCAACAGACATGTTCAAGAGTGTTGGGACCTTTTATTTCCCCCTAGGCACAGTATGGAAAATCGGTTCTGTAAATTATATGGCAAAATGAAGTGACCAAATTGCTGCCTATACTTTCCTTTTATGTAGCACCAGTCTGGATGCTATAATCCTTGTTAATGCCCCAGTGAACTGCCAGCCCTGTTAGGTGCTCCACCTGCTTTCACACACCATGAGAAGTGAAGTGGGCAATGCATCATATGTGAGTAAAGAATATTACGCTGAGAATGAAATCATCCTTTCAGAGTTTTCTTTTAATAGTAATTTATTTTTTTCACCTAGGAAAAGATAACCAAGCCATATAACCTTATTACTCTCAATGCAAGTAGCATGGAGCCTCTCCTGCATGAAAGCTGTGCCATGGTCTCTAGGCATATCTTGGAATAAAAAAAAAACAACAAACTAATATCAGCCCAGCAAACAGAACTGTAGTTATCTCAACAATAACCCCTTCTTTGTGACACACCATTTTCCTTTCCCCCTTGCAACTTCAAGAGCTTTGGAAAATACGTTTTTGAAATATCTCTGTGTGTGAAGCTTATTAAATTAGTCTATTCCCTTCAGCATTAAAAAAAAAAAAGGTAGATTAAAACTCAAGTCATTTCATGGTCTGAAAAGAGTGTCAATAAAAGTGAAATAATGTTTGTACAGTTTAGTAAGGTGGGTTAACCTTTCGAAGAACATAGGAAATGCTTTGTGGAAAAAGAAATTAACATTCACATGTCCTCTTGGCTGCGCAGAGGTAGTTTTCTAATGTATCATGAAAGAGCTGCAAATACATCTATTGAATGGCAAATATGCTGATAGTTGCCCTGTGGCAGGTTTAAGAAAGGCGACAGCCAGAGTACACTTCAGAATGGTTGCTGTGTCAGTTTTGACATCTGTTTTGGAAGAATTTTGTCTGTCTCTAAAGCAGTGTGATCCTCAGTGTACAGTCACTTTGGAAGTGTTAGCTAGTCCACGTTGTGCTGAGCACACTGATGCTTTGAAGTGTCAAAAGCTGCTCAAGATATTTTAGCAATATATAAGCCCATTTCCTTTGACAGAAGATTCAAGACAAGGCTGTGGGAGAGTGAAATTTCTTCTGGAAGATTACACCCATTTCTATATTAAGTGGCGGAAAATCTTCCAGTCATTCTAGCCTTTGAAAATTATGATCTAAATTCTGAGCCTGCCGGTATCCTTCTCCTGACTGGGTGGCTGAAGCTCAGGAATTGTCTTCATTGAAACAAACTGACTGTGGGTGCAGATGAGGAAAGCTCTGGGCTTGAAAGAGCCTAGAAGAGTAACCAAAATGGGGAAGGCAGGGGAATGTGGTACAGTGTGGAGAACTCAGTGCAGTTTAATCATTTTCCTTCACACGTTTGTTCTGTTCCCTATAATAGCTTATTGTAATCTAAAATTCAGTTCATTATGAACATATTTTTTTTCCATTCTGTTAATTTGAGAGACTTTTACAATTAGAATTCTTAAACCAAACTCATTTAATGTTCAAAAAGACAGAATTGTGGCTAATTAAAGATAACAGCAAATCAACCACATAAAACAATCCCATGTTGTACTGAGTATGATTACAACAGCCAGTGTATTGAGCACTGTGAGATATATCCTCTGTTGCTGACAGGGAAATATGCTGTGTCTTCTCCGATATTGCAATTTCCCCCCCTTGCTCAGGTAGCATTTATCCATTTTTTAAAATGCTGTCATCCTGCAGATTAGTTGCAGGCAACAAGGCTTTTCATAGTCTGGCTCTAATTCCCCATTATGATACAGCACTGTGCCTTAGGCATTGCACTGCAAGCAATAGCGAAGATTTACTTTCTACCAGTCAGTGCTGCACAGGCACCAGAGCCAATCCTTCTATCAACACTGCCTACTTAAACAGCTATGGATGGTTCATCAACCCCTCCCTGTGCTAACAGAGAACAGCATACAGCTCTCATCACTGCTTTTCTTCTCAGTTTTCTTTATCCTTCAGTTTTGTTTTCCTCACTGAAGATTATAGCAGGCCGCAGTGGAGCATATCTGCTTAATAGGCAAGGCATAAAACAAGTTATTTATTTAAGTTTGGAAACGTTAATCAATTTGAGAGGAGCTTTTAAGTACTGAAATAACTGATTAACATCCAAACTTTTGCATGGGCGGAGACACACCTTATCAGCATCAAACTAGATGTCAATTTAAACCTGCTAGCTGAACTCAAGCTCCCCTTCAAGGAAATCTTGGGATGTACAAACAGGTGTTCAAAAATAAAAAGGCTTTGATTCCATTGTTATAATAATGATGACACTGATAGTGTCTGGGCTAAACTTATTCCAGTCAAGATTCCCCCATTAACCTTAAAGCCCAAGCTTAATCTCTCTTTATATTAATTAAATGAGAATCTGGAGAGTCAGATAGAAGTAGTAAAGAGGGTCCATGTTTGTCTCAAGAGTGACCCTCATTTATGAGGTTGTGGATATAGACTTGAACTGGCATAACACGAATAGTCACACTAAAGTGAATTTTTGGAGAGCCAGTGACCTTCATATTTCAGACCAGTGCTACTAGCACTGAAATAAAATGATAGAACAAGGATACAGGTCCTCTCTTGGAGGACTTAGCAATGTTTTAGAGTACTGTGGCTGCTGGCAGATGCTAACTAAGCTAGAATAGTAAACACAGCCTTCAAGTGCTCCTCTTTGTAGACAGTGTTTATCTGCCCAGCTAAACCACTGCAAAAGCCAAAGCTTTGCTGAAGACATACAAGGCTCCTGTGCAAAGAATATGCCTGTTCTCGTCTAAGAACCAAAGCTACCTTTATTCTCACTTCTAATGGACTTGTTCTGAAATTATGGGAGCATGAAAAAGAATTGCAAAATCCTCTTGCCAGTTTTGCGCACTTTCAGGGATTCTTGAGCTGTCAGAAGGGGACAGAAACTTATTTATTGTTCATGACCCACTGTATTTAACAGCACAGATTAATATTTGAAAACTGTTCAAGAATGAATCAATATAGTAAAAAAAAAAAGGCAATCATTAATTAGGTTTGGAATATACCACACATCTCCCAGACCAAGGACCTTTTAATTAAAAATAAGTATACAGATTTCAGTTTTCCCTGTATGAAAAAGTCATACATTCTATTTTTATCTACAATTGTTCTTGGCAATCCATGCCCATCTGTAAATACTCTGGATTTTGGCCCAAAACCCTCCAGTAAATGACCTAATTAAAAATATAGCAGTATAGACTAAATTGGCAGAAAATTATTTCAGCTTCCAAAAGGCTTAATTTTTTAATATGCACAATTATTTTAGTAACTGGGGGCCAAATGCAGATATAGGTGGAGGATCTCTGCTACTAATGGACATAGAAATATTAGTATTTAAGGTTTTTTTGTATCTAGATTTAGTCTGGTTTATGCTGTCAATTGACTTCACGAAGGTACTGCTAAGGCAGTTTTATCCAAAATGAATGTTTAAAATCTGTGAGGGTAATTTGGGAAAACTTGTTATTTTGTAGACATAGCCTTATTTCTGTAGCTACTTTTAATCATCAGGATATGTCTGGATGTTTCTGAATCTCACAGATTCAGAAATACGCACAACACCATTTGTACCAGAGGTCCAAAGTCACTTGTCTTTACAGAAAACAACAACAAAACCAGAGTTGATTTCATTCACGTTTCTCAGCATGAGAAATCAGAACTAGAAATGTTATTATAAATAACAAGGAAAAAAGTAGATTTTTACTCAAAGCTAAGGACTGATTTTTCCTTAGAGTAGGATCACTATCATTCCTGGTGTTCTGGTCTTCTGTTGTTCAGAGCACCAAGATATTACATCTTCAGTGCAAACTGCTCAGAAGTTATGGTGTTGGGACAGTATTTAAAAGTATTTTGTATCAAGTCAAATACCTTCTGATATTTTTATAGGTATAAAGGAAACGATTTTTTTTTTAAGACCATGATAAAAGCTTCATTTGAAAAATGTATGTTTACACCTTCAAACAGAAATGCCTACAGTTCTGATTATGTGAAGCCATTTTTTGCTGCAGTATCTATTCAGTGTTCTTGACAGTGACTTTGGCATCATTTCGTTCAGCATTTCCCATTACAGCCAATTATTTTCGTGTGTCAGAGTAATACCCTGGAATCCCTTTGGCATGGAGGTCTCCCTGGGTTTGGGGACTGTTCTTGCTGCGAGGAAATTATTTCATTAGGCAGGATGGACTAAGGGCTCAGTCCTGAAAACCCAATGCAGTCTGGCTGTTGCTTGCCATGGCAATCCCAAGGAAAGCCCTGGGGAGCCCAGCTGCTAAAGCAGGACCACCTGGTTTCCTGCCCGGGAGTCCATGGCTTCCTCCACACTCAAGCTTGGTGCTCTGGATTGCAGCCTGAAGCGGTTGGAGCTGACAGCCCATGTCCATGTGACTTCCTGTTTGCTCTGGCACCTTGTGGAGGGACAGCCTGGACACTTCCATTCTTGTTATCCAACGTTCACTATATGACTTTGGGCAGCGCTGGTCTTGGTGTGCACAAGTGCTGATCCCCTGGTCTCAAAGTGTGGTTGGTCAACTTTGGCTGGCTGCCGGCCACCTACAAAGCCGGGCTCTTCCTCTCCCTCCTCAGCAGTGCGGGGGGGAATGGATTAGCCCAAGGTGTGATGAAGCCAGTGAAGCAGCAGGTTTCCCCTTCAGTTGCATTTCTTTAATTTTCTCCTCAGACTCCAGTCACTCCTCTCACTTTATTAAAACTAAATCTGTTTAAAAATGTTCTTACTGTTAGTTCAGCTGAAAACTGAGCTGGGGCCTCAGAGTGCTTCAGTCAAGTTCATTCACAGTCATTTATCTTTCTCCATTTTGTTTTTTTTAAGGGGCTGCTGAGTAATACACTCACCTTTCCTCCACACAGAACAATAATCCCGCATCACTCAAGGCAAGAACTACCACCATAGGTCTTCTTTCTCCACATGAAATCCCACACAGTATGGACACTTTTTGAATGTTTAAGTGTCAGTACTCTTCCGCAATGCCTGTTGCTGATCAGGAATGGCAAGATGAGATCTTCATGAGTGCCAGACAGAAAGAGACAGCATATACATTTGGTGTTTCTAAAAAGAGAGAATATGACTGCACCACTTAGGCTATCTGTCCTGTGATCATCTGCATGCCTTCCTACCCTCCCTGCCTCCCTCCTTTATCTCCCTGATTTTCCTAGTCCACGAGACAGCTGAATGAGCAACAAGCTTTTAGGGCAGCAAAGGCAGGGAAGAGAGACAGAAGACTTGGAGGATGATGGGACTGGTGCTACCCCTTCAGCATGTGACTGCCAAAAGTAATGGCCCACAGAGCATAGTCCCATCCCTTAAGACTTGTTGGGGGAATAAACCCCAATCTTTCCACCTTGCTGAAGGAGGGTTTACCTTCATCTTCAGCATTGGTGTGCTGATCCATGCTGACTTGCAGAGGAAGCCTTGGCTGAGAGACACATGGTAAAGCGTGAACATTACGGGTGGAGGACAACGGGTGAGGCCAGAGCAAGGGAGGTGTAGGCTGTCCCTATCCAAGCACACAGTTTTTAGGAAAAATCCATGCCTTGTATGTGTATTGACTTTTTCATGGCATGTCCCAGGGGAGGTAGAGCCACAGCTGCTGTTCTGGGTGAGTGCCTGTCTGGATTGCATTTGCTCCACCACCTGTTGCAAGTGGGAAATCATATTGTCTATTGTAGAACCAATGACAGACTTTAATAGCAAGCAAATAAGCAAGGGCATGGCTGCAGCTCTGCTGGCTCTATTCTGACCAGCTGCAGCTCCATGAAGAGAATGCCCAGGGGAGAAGAGAAGACCTACGCCCTGGTAAGAGACTTTTCAATAAAAGCAGGAGACAAAATTCACTGTTTGCTTATACAGACAAAGGATAAGGAAGTAAATAGATAAATAAATAAAATAGCTCTCCTTTAATTATTTTCTTCTAGCAAAGAGATATATCTGAACTCCTGTTTTAGTTCAGAGGATTGCAGTTTATTTCTAGACACTGAAATTTATACAGAAACCAACAGGTTTTCCTGTCTAAATAAAGTATGGGAGAAAAAGCTGTAAGCATACGGTAGCCTTAGCAATCTTATATGCATGTTTCAGTGAAGACGGGAGAAAAACAGCTACTCTCGCTGAACACGTCACTGAATAATCCACTCTGTTACCATGATAGCCACACTGCTACCTTGAAAGAAATCGTGCTTGTGTTAATGTGGCATGATGGATGAAAAAAATAACCTTGGATCCACAAGGAGCTGGAGAAAGAACTAATCAATCATGTTCTGTTTCATTCTTTCTAAACAACTATTGTTGCTGATAACAGGTAAGTAAATAAAATTTATTATCCCAGTGGAGGAAAGCTGAATTAGTTGCCTGATGATAAGCTTCCATACTGTGAGCAAATTGCCTGTTTGCAGACACTCTAAGCTCGAGGGAATGTGTATGGTCAGAGGTATTCTTTCTGATTAAACAGTGCACTTGGTTTTAAAGGCTGTGCAGCTGGTGATCCTCACCCAGCAGGGATTCACAGGCTGCATTTTGGGGCCTCCCTCGCTTACAAACTTGGCTTGGCAGCTCCAGTGGTCTTTATGTGGCCAGGCATTCTCTGTCCAGGGACCCAGGATAAGGCCTCATGAATGCGGGACTCAAACCTTTCTGAGCAAATTGAATGCTGTATGCACTGGTAAAAAAGTTCTGCAAGCTGCCATATGAGAAATGAATCCATCTGGCCTGGAGAAACAGGGCTTGGGTGCTCATGTGACTGATTGAGTTAACTGTGAGTTTGAATGTGGGCTGAGGGAGTCTGTCTCTCAGCTCACACATTTGCCACTGGCCAGATCTGACAGCAGGTCCAAAGTTATGCAATCTTCGCATTCTAAAAGTTTCGTGAAAATGAACAGTAATACAGGTCCAAAGGCCATCTTAGTGCTTCCTCCAAGGGGAAGGCTGCTATGTAATTTTACCCCTTACATACGTATATACCAGAAAAAGTAAATAATCCCTGAGTTGCTCACTAAAAAAAACCCAAAAAAACGACACAGTGAAAATGAGGTAGTTCACAAATTCAGAAATCCCTGTAGGAACTGTGACTACAAGAATTTTATGAGTGATTAGTTACTCATCAAGTCATTCCTCCCTTCTGCTTTTCCTCAGATAGTTCCCCTGTTAACCTACTACAGCTCAATAAATACATTTAATTACTGTGGAGCAAAATAAAATGTCTGCTACAGAAATGTGCTTTACAAGAGCAGCAAAAAATTTGAGGACTCATTGCCCTGTGTGTGGGATCAGGCAAAGGTCATGGGGATGGAATATATAACATGATTACCTAATTAAACGCTGTCTCACGGAGAGCACACACAAGGAGAGTGTTTTGAGTCTCTGTTAACTCTGGATGCTTTTCTTAAATTTTGAGTGCTTTGCTCTGAAGCACTTTTTTTTCCCTTAATAAAAAGGCTCATTTGGAATTTTTCTGGAGGGTTTAATGATTTCTTCGAAACCAGGCATGCATCATTTGAACTTTAGCAGCAGCATTGTTTATACCCACAAGTACAGCATAAATTTTGGCTTCCTGATCACTTTTGCTACTGGAGCAGTGGGGGGTTGTGCTAGACTGCAAGCCAGCCGTTTGGAAATGATGGAAGGTGAGATTCACACGTTGTTATTGGATTTCTTAGATATTGACTGCAGAAGGATGGGGGTGCTCCTGGGATCTGCCTTCCTGGAGGGCAGAATACCCCAGTGGCTACAGACTGTCTGCCTCCCTGATCTCTCTCTCTTCACTTCAATTTGCTCTTACCCATATTATTTGGCCTTTTATCTCTATCCGTCTCTACCGCACACCCCAGTGTTCCAACATGTGTCCCATGTGCACTTAATCTGCCCCTCCAGTCCTACTCTAGCCCCCTTTTCCCACCAATGGATCATCCCTCAGCACTCCCCCAAATGTACCTCCTTTCAGGCTCCTTTTTACCTTCAATCCCAGGCAGGGGCTTCTGCCCCTTCAGCTGGCAGGAGCCCCCACACCAAGGTGATGGGCTCCCTGCTTCCAGGGCTACGACTTGAACACAGCCACACCTGGAAGTGGAGTAAGCTGGCTGCAGGCAGCGTTTCAGAAGACAAGCTGCCTCCCCCAAAGCTGTGACAAGGACAGCTAAACTGAAATCTTTCATTTGTCATGTGGGCCAAAAGAACAGTTAATGGTGAGGCCAGTCCACTGCCAATAGGGGAAAAAGGAGAGAATGATCATAATATTTCTTAAAATGAACAGAAAAGTAAATTCTTTCCTCATCCCATCCACTGGGGTCGTTCTGTTGCAAAAACTCTGGAAGGGGGAAAGGTCAGCCAGCAGAAGATTTTTTTTTTTAACGTGGATTGCTGCCCCACAGTTACAGCGCAAGGCAGCAAAACTGGCTGTCAGATGGAGACTGTCAGTCTGTGTCATGGTGGGTGCAGCACTCTGTTCTGCCTGGTGTAGCAAACCTCTGCCAGCACGAGGACAAATCTCTTGGAGAGGAAATAATGGCAAGCATTTATGCTGCTTCTCCCACAGTCTTTTCGCAAAGAAAATGTTCTCTATTCAAATGTCCAGTGTACCTTCTAAGACTCTTAGATAACCTTCCTTCCCTTGAAAGGGAGGAGTCATGGCCATATTTGCAGACCAGTATTTGCAGAGGTAATGCCTTGTGCGGCTATCTCACCAGAGGAGCTCCAAGCTTGGCTGGAAGCAAGCCTTTTGTGATTCCCATCCTCACAGAGCCACATAATAGAAGAGGACTGTGATCCAAAAGCTAAGCTTTCATTAATGCCAAAATAAAACTCATATATAAATAGAATGTGAACCAGGTCATTCTTGCCAATCCAAGTTTGTAGACAGTCTGAAATAATAGCTCTGAGCAGTATATAAACTGTTCGCATTCTTCTCAATGTGGTGCTAACTAGGAAATCTAATTATCACAATTTAAATGTCAGCATCATTAAATATTTTGCTACTGAATACTCTAACAGAAACATCCAGCTAATATGCTCTTATTACATTCCCAAACCACCTCCCATATTTTTCACTGTGTGCCAGATGTACCACCTGTCCTCTGCTCAGTCACCAAAACCTCCAGATTCCTCCCTACAATTCTTACTACAAAGTAATTTAACATTGTCAATCTGACAGCCTGGGATACATCTTGAAAAGCTTGTGAGAAGATAAATAAAATTTGGTGCTGAAATGAAGAGCACAAGGAATACTTTGCATGCAGTAATACTAATTTAATTGAAGATAATATGGATTTTAATATTCTTTTTTTATATTCAGTTTGACACAGTAAGATGTTCATGATTGCACTCATCTGGATCTGATGGCATTTTAGACAGTTTCATTCCAGTTTGTTGAGGAGCTGGTAACAAAGATGTTGGCTAGAAAGATGAGGCAACATATAAGGGTAAATATTTGTCAGAGGAATAGTTGCTGCTGGTTCCTCAATACAAGCATTTTTCACTGGTTGTTGCATATGCTGTGCCAGAGGCCATATTGAGCAAATGTTAAAGAGTTGTATGAGCTGTTAAAAAGTTGCAAATAAACTCTTGATTTATTTCACTATTCACCCAAAGCTTTTTTTTTTCTGTTGAAGATAAGAACCTTTGTTTGAAACACTTGAATCAAATGGTTGTTTGAAATAAAAATTGAATTTTCAGACTTACTCATGGCAGAATCATAGAATTGTTAAAGTTGAAAAAGACCTTAAAGGTCATTGAGTCCAGCTGTTAACACAACACTGCCAAGCCTACCACTAAACCATGTCCCCAAGTGCCACATGTACACGTCTTTAAATACCTTCAGGGAGGTGACCACCACTTCCCTGGGCAGCCTGTTCCAATGACTGACAACTGCTTTTGTGAAGAAATTTTTCTAAACCTCTCCTGGCACAACTTGAGGCCATTTCTTCTTCTCTTTTGATTGGTATTTGGGAAAAGAGGCTGACCACCATCTCATTCCAACCTCCTTTCTGTTAGTTGTAGAGAAAAGATAAGGTCTCTCCTAAGGCTCCTTTCCTCCACACTCCCAGGTCCCTCAGCCACTCCTCATAGGACTTGTGCTCCAGACCCTTCACCAGCTCCGTTTTCCTTCTCTGGACATGCTCCAGCACCTCAGTGTCCTTCTTGAAGTGAAGGACCCAAACTGGACACAGGACTTGAGGTGTGACCTCACCAGTGCCAAGTACAGGGGGACAATCACTGCCCTGGTCCTGTTGGCTGCACTATTGCTGATACAGGCCAGGATGCCAGTGGCCTTCTTGGCCACCTGGGCACAGCTGGCTCATGTTCAGCTGCTGTCAGCCAGCACCACCAGGTCCTTTTCTGCCGGGCAGCTTTCCAGCCACTCTGCCCCCATACTGTAGTACTGCAGGGGGTTGTTGTGACCCAAGTGCAGGACCCAGCACTTGGTCTTGTTAGAAGGACAGTGAAGCTAGTGAAGGTGGGAACACCCATGTTCATACATGGAAAATCAGTTTTTCCAGGAGAATGTTGCAGGAAGCAGTGTCAAAGGCTTTACAAAACGCTAGGTAGACAATATCCACAACCTTCCCCTCATCAAATACGCTGAACCTCTTTTCATTCAAGGAGATAGGGTTAGGCAAGCAGGACCTGTGTTTCACAAATGCATGCAGTCTGGGCCTGATCCCCTGGTTGTCCTGCATATGTCATGGCACTCAAGATGGTCTGCTCCATGAATTTCCATTGCACCCAGGTTGGGCTGACAGACTAACAGGCCTCTAGGAACAAGCCTGTAATGACCTGGAGTGTGTATGCTCAAAGTGTGGACAAAAATTATTATCATGAAGTGCACATTCTATGCATGCAAATATAGAGAGGTGAAGAGATGGATTGACATAAAAATGCCATAGTATGGCTCTGAGCTGCTGAAGAGTTGGTTTCCCCTTCAAACCCTGTGGTCAGAAGTGCACAGTTCTGGGCTTTCTGTCTGCTGCCATGCCCAAAGGGTGCCCATGCATGACAGCTCGTGTGCCAAAACAAGTCCTCTGGCTGGAGCAGGCTGAGATCCCACACAGCTCCTGAATATGTCTGTAGCCAGTAGGAGAATGGTTCTGCCCATGACACAAGCTGACCTCTGTTCCAGATAGCTCTGATCCCGAATATAACTTTGGTCAATAGGTGAGACAGATCCAGAAGCAGCAGCCAAGGCTGTTTGAGGAAAGACACAGACACCTAACTTTGGCTGCTGGCAGAGGAATGTGTCCGAATTAAGAACTGCAACATGAAGAATCTGTGAACACAGTACTCATCCCTATGGGTCCTCCACTGATCACCATAGGTATCTTGCATTGCAAGCCCTTAGTTCTGAGTGGTTGCCATTGCTTCTCTGAGTGATGGCAATATCCTTAAAATAACAAAATATATTATAAAATTTATCTCTTGAAATCATGGGTTTCAGGTAAGACTATGAGCTAGAGTTGCAGTCCTGATGAGAAAGGCTGTATCTGAACTGTTGATGGCAAAACATATTTAATGTGAATGACAGTGGACTGCAGAGATGGCAGCAGTCGATGGCACTTCAGACTGATTCTCCGGTGTCTCTTGCATCAGTAGATGTATAAACATCTGCCCCAGGAACTATGCAAATGGAGCGAACTGAAAAACCGGGTCTCCAAACTACAGTTTTCTTTCCAGATGTTCAGGTGAGACACAGGTTACAAAAAATATCTCCCTGATGATGTCATCTTGGATAGGAAGATAAAAGAGAGCCTTTTATGTCAAGGCGGTAGTACCTACCACAGTCTGTCTTTCCTTTAGACAATATCACTGCTGTCAAAATCAAACTGAATACTTTGTAGATTCAAATCAGGAAACACAAGTGTTTTCTCAGAATAATCTCTGGGTGAGATTCAAATTGCAGTTCCCTTTAAAATATAGACCACTACAGTCTGTGTACTTGTTCCAAAGTTTTTCAACTTGCCAATTTGCTTGAAATAGAGAAGGCACAGTTTGCACTGGTATCCACTGTGGACTTAAAATAGATGCTAGTTGTGATTTTGGAAATAACTAATCAATGAGCATATTAGTATAGGGACTTTATCTCCCATCAGTGTCATCCCTCCATATAACTGGAATATTGTATTTCAAAAATTCCCTCATTTGGTACTCCAAAGAGGCCCTTTATTCACCCAGGCTGATCAGCTCAATACCTCCTTTTCTGAAGTTGGTGTCTCAACCAAAATGTATAGCGTGGGCTACTGCTTGTTTTGGACTACCTCCAAGAGTTAATTGATAGTTCTTTGGATGCAGATTTGCCATCACTTTTGGAATGATACACCAATGGGGGAAAAAAGAAAGGGATTGATAGCCAATCCACAGAGACCAAAGATCTCTGGTGAGGAACTTGGTGAGGAACCATAAGAGAACAATTCAGATGGAAACAGTGTTGGATTTCTAACGGTATTTTGTTCTTGTTGTGTCTTTTCATCTCTTTCCAGTCTGCTGGTGCTCAGAGCGGAGAGTGTGTGGTCTCGTTGCAGCCATCCAGAAGGAGAGAATTAGTGGTCTACTCCATGACATGATTAAAGAAAACAGACTTGTAAAATAAATAAAAGTTTAATGGGATATGAGCATTGTCAGTGGGAATGAAAACCAACCCAAATTTTAAAGTGCTATTTAATAAACTACCCGTTCATAGAGGAAAAATTTAGAAAAATAACCAGATGTTCTGTAGTGGCTCAGATCTTAAGCCTCTCTAGGGAAAAATAGTCTCCAGAGGTAAGTGGAATCTTAGCTCCCGGAGCAAGTCTGAGGCAGGATCTGGAGCTGATCTGTGAGTCTCACAGGATGGTGCTGGCTGGAAGTGCAGCATTTCTAAGCAGGCAATGCTTTATTGTGTGCCATACTGCAAATACTTTTGCTGTTCTGATCTTACCAGACTGTGAACTATTTTCTTTCCTGCTCCTGGGGATCTCACAAAGGAGAATTATAAACAAACAAACAAAACCCTTCTCTTTGTTCCCGTGTCCTCTGACTCTTCAGAGGAGTTCTCCTGTGAAGAAGAGGCCTGAACTGGAGCTGAATGGACAAGCTGAGCTGAATAAATACATTTTGATGAGTTGGGATCTCAGAAGTCCTCAGTGGTAGAAAGTGCATTGATATAGATCCATCAAAGCACTTTAAAACTATGTCCAAGGCTCTTAGTATTGGTGATATTTGACCTATAATGAAAGTAATTTACTTGGCATCATCTCTTCCAGAAAGAAAACACGCTAATGGCTTATTATTTGATAAGTGATTTCAATGGAAACATTTCTCATTCTTGAATAAGGTTTTCATCCATAAAGAGAGTATCAAATCAATGGCAGAGGTCTTTGCTAAAGTGAAAAAGTATTTGGAGACTCTTTGAAAAGTCCTTCCCTTGGCTCAGATAGTTTGCATGAAGCAACATCATGAGGTTTCCACTTTGAAAACTATTTTCACTGAAAATGGGAGGAAATTTTAACCAAGAAAGTATCTTTTACCTGATATAGCTTTTGCTCTAATAAATTATTTCTTCTTGCAAATGGTCTACTAATCAAAATAAAAAATGAATGTGCTTTTTCTTCTGCCTGTGTATGCTATTGTATTTTAGTTTGTTCAGCTACTACAAAAGGGACTTTTTTTTTCCCCTCACTTGTCTTTCTTTCCATTTGAAAAAATATATAAATAAAATATATAATACAAAATACATACTGGAAAAAAATTGCTTAAATGTAGAAATTAGTGGAATTAAGATGGTTACTGCATTATTTATTTTGCAATGAGCAAAAAATGCTGGCCAGGAAGTAGCTGAGTCATATTAACCTCTGCCAGCCTGAAAGCTGGAGACACTCAGAGATGATTGTAGGCAGCTCTAAAGCTACCCCAGGTAACTGCAGTGCAGAACTGGTTGAGGCAGACTTTAGTAAAAGGAAAAGCACATAATGTCTGGACAGATGGGAGATTTCAGTGGCTGTTAGTGTTTGAAGAAAAATTTTTTCCCAAAACCTTCATGTTTGTGTTTACCAGCAGTACCAAATTTCGCTGGCAGAATTTTTTATGAAAACATAGTTCTTAAATAAGTATTGCAAATTATTCAAAGAAAGCCATTTTGAAAAAATGAACAGTAGCATTTGTAATAGTTAAGGAACAGAAACCTTCTAGGTACCTCAAAGTATTCACCTAAACTGCTACTAAAGAGAATTCAGATGTATTTTCTTTATTTTATTAATTCACTTTTCTTTCTTAACAAATGCTATTTTCTTATCATTTTTACATGGTGGAATTAATCAAGACTAGTGAGAATGGCCCTATTTCTAGTCAGGAAAAAAAAAGATAAGAACCAACCACAAGAATCATCATCATCCTGGTAAGAGTTACTCAGATGTGCTGTTTGCTTAATAACCAGAGAAGATAAAGTTTTCCATTTTACTGGAAGCAGGCACTGTGTTTGGAAACATTCCTTATCTCTCCATGTCCAAAATACCAATGTGGAAATTGAGAAATGTCCCCTCCTATTACATTCATATGCGAGATGGTTTGCAGCCTGCAGGATGCATTTGGTTGTGCCAAGCAGTTCCCGCTCCTCTTAAATCCTGAAGGATTATTGTTCAAAGGAAACTGGAGATGTCCAAACCCATGTCTCACATCCTGGAAGTTTTAGAGTTTTCCACGAGATTAATTATTTACTGAGACCTAGTTTGGGCCTGGAGTACACTGAGGGAAATTGCATTTGAGTCTGACTGCACAATATTCACCTCTCTCAAGTCTGAACTCAGCCATCAGTGTCCGTATCAGCTGCATCAGCCAGCACCAACGGGAACAAAATTTGAAATACTTTAGGAACAGTTGCTGATGGTTTCCTGCCTGGAAGCAAGATAAAACAGATTATATCTACAATTCTGAGACACTCTTTTAATTCTGAAATGGTAATGTTTTCTAGACTAAAATACAATTAAACTGAGGGACAGATAAAAATGGATAATAAATTATCCTATTTTATTTTATTGTCTTTTGATAGCATTTTCTAGAGCTATGTTTGTAGGACTGAGATTATAAATGTGCAGTTTTAATTATAGAATTCTGAAGTTAAGAATATTGAGTCTATGCTGTCAAACCTTTAATTCTGAGATGTTTCCCCCTTGTTAATAGATGGAATGATTTTGCCAGGGAACGCCATTGATTTTTTTTCCATTTTGCATTTCATTCATGACTATTTTCATTTTTCAGAAAAAAGAAGCATTTCTGCAACAACAAAATTTTTTGGAGAGTTGAACTTCTACTTACATTTACTGCAACATCCTTCTTACTTCATGGTAAAGTTATTCCATAGGATCTGCTCTCTGTATAATGACTTACTTTAGAAAGGATAATGAACAGAAAATTCATGTAATACTTACAAATATCTGACATTGATGTAGAATTTTTTAATGTAATATAACTGGAAAGTTTCTGTGTGAGACTTTGGAAAAGTTATCCTGTTTAGGCTGCAAAAATCCATAGCATCACAAATTCATCTTCATTGTGATGAAAAGTCCCTCAGCACCGCGTGCTGCTTGAACTCTCTCTTAGTCTTTATCTTACATCACAGTAACCTTTGGTAGTCAATATACATTAGCCATTTTCCTTCTGTTTATTGTAAATCTGAATTAAAATCTCAAATCCTGTTCCAGTAACCTGCTTTATTAGCTTTATTGTAGGCACGAAATCTAGTCCGTAATGTTCTAATAGAGGGGAACGCTTAATGGTTATATATAAAAGTAATTTCATTCTTTTAGATGCTTTACTGAGCAAGGTGCTTGAGGACTAAAATTGCCCATAATGTTATCAAAAAAGTGTAAAACATATTAAGAAATGATTTCATAAACAACATAAAACTGTGCACATTTCTGTTATCAAGCTAAAAGGTCACGGAGTAAATGCAAACGAACGAGTTTAACTGTAATATTAACTTTGAAGGCACAATACATCCTCTGAAGTGGCACAGTCACAGGCTTGTCAGGGAAATGCTGACACGTAAACCACGTGATTGATCTTCGTCCCAAACTGCTGATCACACTTTCTAGTGGCTTTCTAGTTTCCTGCACAGGTGTCAGGCTCTGCTCTCTGCCAGGGCGGATTATGGGGCCTCTACCAAAATCAGTGCCACACACCCCTTTACACTACCCATGACTCTGGCATATGGCATGTATGACATGGGATGGCAGGTGTGGTTGCAAGCAGTTTGGGAAGATCTTTAGAATACAAATTAATTTGTGAGTAACAGACTGACAAAACAAGTCTTAACCACTGCAAGCGAAACAGCCTGCTAGATTACGTGTGCAAGGTATCGTGTAGTGGGACTGAATGCTATAAATAATTCAAAGAAAAGGTTACGGCTTTCACTAGAATAATACATATATGGAAAGGTATATTCATTTTTATTCTTTAAGGATTTTATATATTCTCTAGTCAGCATACAAGTAACACTCAGAAGTCAGAAAACCTATGACCCTTCCTGCTTTGCCAATATCCCAGAATACAATCCTTCTCTCATTATATGCTCTTTTCAGTTGTCTCACTGGAATGATGACCACAAGAAGTAACCATTCAGTCTCACCCATAACCCACACACTATTTACATATAGGTTTCGGCTGGTTTTATTTATTGTTTTATTTACAGGTAGGTTGGAATTGTTTTTATGTCTAGTCTCTACATTAATAGCCATGCTAGAAGTCATAATTAAAGCTAATTGCTCTCTTCTGTTGGGCCAAGATTCCAAAGAGGACAAGCTATGTCCTTTGCTTATGGCTTCATTGCCTTTCCAGCAACAGTTGAAAAATCAGGCCCTCAGTTATGAAAAGCTATTTTCCTCCACTCATATTTTTAAGAAAGATGCTATGGGTGTTAAAGAATTACTGAACTTAGACATATCCATTCTGCTGCTTTTGCAGCTGTGTGCATTTGATTTTAGTGTGTGGAGTTAATAAATTGTATAAAACCAATTAAATATGTCAACATATATTTGTAATTATTGAGTCTAATTGATGCTAATCTGTATTCCTTAATTCATTACCTATTGTTTGCCAGCTCTATTTCATCTTTCAACTCATTTGAAGTCTTTTGTTTTTTAAGTAGAGCCCTCATGAATGTTAATAATCTTTTTTTTACTGTAGTAAGTAAGAAGTCTGAGGTCCTTTTTTAATCATTAGTTTTGATGCTTTTAGTTAAAATTGAAAATGCGATTAAAAACAGATTTCATGTTGATACTAACCTGAGACAAACATTATCTCACTGAAGAATTACCATCTTCCCTCTTTCAGTCACTACTGTGAAAGGGCTGGACTGATTTTCTGGATTTTTTAATGATATATGTACCACTTGTCTTGCAAAAACTTTTGCAGCTGTCAGGAGGTTTAACCCTTCCTCTCCAGAATTTGAAATCCATGGTGTAATGAGGGATAATGTGATCTGAAAAGACATGTAAGTTCATTAGACAGTCCTGCTTCAAGCATTTTTTATTTTTGAATATAACATGCCCTGCAGATTATGAATCTTAAGTATGTGCAATGATTCTTTTGCAATCAATCCACTATCCATGCTTCTAAATCACATACAATAATCTATATGGTTGTAATAGTAACTGTCACAGTAACTGTAAGTGTCATTGAGGAATGACATAGCCACAATATAAAGGCTGTCAGGAAGCACCTTTACAAATTTTCTGATCCTCAGAATGTTTTCAGTACACTTGTCATCTTTATTTTCTCAACTATAAAAGCCAAGCTTTAAAAGAAAATAGTGAAAAGGCAGCTACACAAGTATGCTCTGCCTAATGTCTTCTTAGGCTCCTGGCAGCTCACATCAAAACAAACCCAGCCTTACCTCCAGCTGGACCTGACCCTCCATGTCCATCCTAGCCCACCTATGTCAGCAGATGCAGTGCCCATCTGGCCAGAGGCTGTCCTCTGGGGGCCACCCAGTGGGAAATGTGGCCAGAGACTGTGAGAGGGAGAGCACAGGCTCGACAGAGCAGGGCAAGCCCCACAAATCACAGCACCTGCCTTGGAATTAGTTCTGATTCCCAGCTATAGCAAAGTGCAATTATAAGCCCCCACTACTGCACGTTGTTAAGAAAAAAAAGAAAGAGGAAGAAAGAAAAGCAAGAGAGAAAAGAAACCGCAGGGGAATCTGCAGCTTGTAAATGTTTGTAAGATTTCAATCTGTAGGCTCATCCCAAACTCCTGAGGATCTGAATCCTTCTACCTCTTCTCCCCTCTCCCTGCACGTCAAAGCTTACCTCCCGCTTCGGAGAGCTATGTACCCTTCCCAGCTGAGACCTTGACACAAACCAGGTGCACAAGAAGACAAAAATGGGGGAGCTGCCATGCTGTGCTTTGGGAATGAGTCCTCAGCATTGCAACGGGGTGGTAAGAGGCAGAGACCTATGGGGGATATGCCAAATAATATCCCAAATAAGTATTCATCTGTCTTTAACTATGAGGCACCTGTTCGGTCAGAGGATTAAGGCATATGTTTGTATCCCCCCGCGTTGCTAGACTTCTTCTGTGAGTGTTGGCACAGAAATGCAGGCTAGAATTTTCACCTTCAGATTGGAGCTATTTTTGTTTTATCAGTGAAAAAGACCAAATTGCAAACAACCAGCCAAGAGTACAGAATCACAATTTCCACTGTCAAATTAAAAAAGGTTTAGTCAGACATGACAAAAAGCGTTTTATGTGAGCTTCGTGAACATATTCAGAAGAAAGGATGGATTTTCAACAAACTGAAAAGGGACACATTAAAAGCAAATGTAATGAAGCTTTGCTGCTCTGGTACTCTACAGCATCCTGAAGGGATTTTTCATGTCACTGGGGTAGAGAGCAGTGCTTCTCTTGAAGCATTTCCCTAGACAGCCTCAGGAAATCAAGCTGTGACACACATCTGGATAGCTCTGTACACAAATGACATCGCATTTAGAGACAGAGTTAGCAAGGAAAAAAACGTAGTCCATGCACCATTACGCATTTCTTCAAATTCTCAGCTCCACAAGAACCACAAGTAGACTGAACATCTTTGTCAGCAAGTGAATCTTTTTTCCATGCCACAGACCATCAGACATAAAACCTTACCTGGAGAACCATCTACACAACAGTTGGCTAATATTTTACCATTTTGAAAAAGATGTCAAATTACAAATCTTCAAAAAAACATAGTAGGAAATGTTAAACACTAGTAGCATGGCATGATCCACTGTTTGTACTAAAATAACAGGTGTGGAAGATTGATACAATTAAAGAAATCAGGACAGCTTAAAAATTCGTCAGACTGGAAGTATTTAAGCAGCTGAAAGGGTTATTCATACAAATTAGATGCTGCTTTACTGTTTATCCCTAAAGGAAGAGAGGTTTCATAACTTTGTGGGAGAAGCTGTATTGCTCCAAGGCTGCAATACACATCTTTTTCAGTCTGTTTTGTGAGAGGAGTTCTAATTGACAATGGGATGGGACTCTAGCCTGCTTTATGGAAGACTGATTTAAGTGCTGTAGGTTATATGGTGTTGCAGTTAGATAAGGCTGCTCCTTGCAGGAAGCCAAAGTTCACAGAGTTCTAGGGTTGCTTCAAGTTGACATTGTTTTTACAAGTTGGGTAAAATCTGTTTGTTAAAATACAAATATTTTTTCCACTGAAACGCAGAAGGATGAGACAGTTAGAAGCTGTCTTCTTGTTTGTGAGATCTTTTTCTGGGCTTCTCAGGGCTGGAAAGAAAAGAAAGTCATTTGTTCTTGGCTACCTTTCTGGGGCCACACACACACACTGCCTGTCTGGTTGACTGCTTGGTTTGTGCTTCTTTCCACCCACAAACTAATGCAAAGCTTCAACCAAATCAATGCCCCATTTCCTGGTTTTGCAACCAATTTCCAGTGAAATCCCTCTAGCCACATGGCTGAGCTTCCAATCCAGCCTTCCTATATTGTTTTGCACCTTGGGCGGTGGCTTGTCTTGTTTCAATTACAACCAAGTAAATGAGGCTTTAATTCCTCTTTCATTTCATCTGAAAGAAAGGCAAACAGCATGCCCTTCCACTTCAGTGTGGTCTGGGATCGTCCAGACTTCACACTCGCAGGCAGCCACCAGTCCTGTCCAAAAGCACAATATGCCTCCTGCATATTCACGTCAACCAGACCAAGGACAGATGTTTCTCTGGTTTTACTGCACTTTTGGCCTGGACTGATGAGCCATTATAAGGCAGAACAGCCAATCTGCAATACTGCCGTCTCCGCTTTGACATAGCTTTCCAATTGAAAATCATCTAATTTGTTTTAATTTGAAACATGGGAGTGTACGTGTTCCATCCCAAACTTTGAATAGAAATATTTTCATTTCAAACTAAAGAATATACATACTTGGCGTCACTAACTGGGAGATCCATGTGGATTTATTTAATTTTTCAGATTAACTCAGAAATAAATTTGATGGCAATGGATGAAAAAAATGCTCTTTATTTTACAATCATAATATGGTTTTAATATGCTGGCACGTTGTTAATGATGCGTAACATATTTCCGTTCATCAAAGTCAGAAAATGGAATTGCAGTGGAGTAATTTGCTGTTTTCTCATTGAGAAATAGGAAGAGTGAGCTCTGTGCGGTATCTGAATCACTCACCGAATCGTAGAATGGCTGAGGTTGGAAAGGACCTTTGAAGGTCACCTTGTCCAACCCCCCTGTTCTAGCAGGGACACCTACAGCAGATTGCCCAAAGCCATGTCCAGATGGCTTTTAAATATTTTCAAGAAGGGAGACTCCACAACCTCTCTGGGCAACCTGTGCCAGTGTTTGACTGCCATGACTGTAAAAAGTGTGGGGTTTTTTGTGTTCAGATGGAATTCTTCGTGATTTAATTTGTGCCAGCTGTCTCTTGTGCTGGCACTGAGAATCACTGAAGAGAGCCTGTCTGTCTCATCTTTGTTCCTTCCCATCAGGTACTGGCATACATATGTAAGATGCCCTTTCTCTTCATCAGACTGAGCAGTCCCGGCTCTCTGGGACTCCACCTCTCTCTCCTCCCACCTCAGAGGCTCAGATGCCTTAATGATCTTTTGGGCCATTAACTGGACCTCTCTGCAGTATATCTGTATCTTTCCTGTACTGGGGAGCCCAGAGCTGGACTCAGCACTCCAGCTGTGGCCTCATCAGTGCTGAGCAGAGATGAAGGATCACCTCCCTCTACCTGCTGGCAACACTCCTCCTAATGCAGCCCAACGTGCCACTGACCATCTTTGCAGCAAGGGCCAGTTGCTACAGTGAAATGAAGGTCACATCGTTGGTTGGTGATCAGCTGCTTATACATAAGAACCTCCAGTTCCTTCTCTGCAGAGTTGATTTCCAGCTGATCAACCCCCAGCCTGTACTGGGGCTTAGGGTTGATCCTCTCCAGTTGCAACACTTAGCAATTTCTCCTTATTGAAGTGCATGAGATTCTTACCTGCCCATTTCTCCAGCCTGTCAAGGTCCCTCTGCGCTGCCTCAAAACCTTCTGGTGTATCTGCCACTCCTCCCAGTTTTGTCTCATCTGCAAAATTGTATTCTGCCGTCATCCCAATCATTAGAGAAGAGGTTACATGGTACTGGCCCCCAACACTTGTGTACACTGCTAGGGACTTGTCCTCAACTGGACCTACTGCCATTGACCACAACACTCTGGAGCTGGTCATTCAGACAGTTTTCAGTCCACCTCACTGTCCTTTTACCTAACCTGTTCATCATCAGCTTATTTATGAGGGTCTTACAAGAAATAATGTCAAATGCCTTTCTTACCTTGAAATGTTTTGGGGTAAACAATGTCCACTGCTCTCCCTTCATCCACTGAGCAGGTCACCTCCTAGCAGAAGCCTGTCAGTTCACTTAAAATGTCAAATGTATTTCTTGCTATTCTTTTTAGGGGTCAAGCTATGGAGCCTGAAAAAGAAGCATTTCACATGACAAGATCATAATTCACAATAATTTATTTGAAGTCTTTTCTGTACAATTTGATAGATATGCACTACAGATTGTTACTATTATAAAATTAATTGAAATTACTCACTAAATAACAAGAAAATCAATAAATAAAAGCTCAGGAGACATAGAAATGGCATTTTCATTTGCAATTTTTAAACAAAAAATGACATTTTCTTATCAACAGTGAAAAATTGCTCTTCTGACACGGGCAAAGAATGATGGTAAAGTAAATTCCTTTCAGCGAATGAAAATATGGTGTGGGTTGAATTTAAAATTTTAAGCAGCATGATGTGGACATGCAATTACAGTCATAGCTAGCTATAAATGACCAGTTAGATCATCTGGTCGAGTCCCCTGCCAATGCTAAATTGAATTTTGCATGCATTTTTTATTTTTTCAGGCTGTTTGGGCACCTTCAGTAAATGTGATAAATACATTTTTAAATAAAAGTTATTTTGTGGTGTCTCAGAAGTCTGGAGAGAGAAAAATAGAGAGAAACAGAAGTATCATTTCAAACTACTCACTGTTGATACATCAGGTTAGTCTCATTTCAGCTTTACAAGAAAAAGCTGACAAGCTTTAAAGGAGGCCTGACTGCACAAAGAAGTGGATGGTAAAGTGCACATTGATTTCAGCGAATCTCTTTCAGTCACCAAACCATATATTAGCTGGGGAAGGGATGCTGCCTCTTTCTCTCTTTTTGTCTTTAAACATCATGTGCGCTGATGATTGTATAAAAATAAAGCTGGGAATGGCTCTAATCTCAGGTAATAATGGTCTCCAATTTGAAAGCAATCCTCAGGGACTGGCAAATTATAACAAGCACTGCCCTGGTCCCTCTAACAAACCCCAACCAGGCAGGGACAAAGCTGCTTCTGTGGTGTAGTTTCCTTTACTGGAAAAGGAGCATTTAAACAAGTGCTCTTGGATTTTGCTGCAAGCAGGTGAGTTGTCATGCCAGGATACTTTTCAGGAACATATTGCCATGGCACAGCAGTGAAGATTGGTGCCATGGTGGAAGGTCTGCAGGATGCCCTGAGGTACACAGGATGCCAATAGCCAGTGTTGCCAGCTGATGTGCCAGCGATGTCAGAGACGGAGAGACCACTCAGAAAGGTCTCTCTGCAAAGAAAATACCGTCTGCATGGTATATTACTACAGTATTCATTACCCCTTTTATGTGAACCTAAACTTAATTGTAAATCTGCACCTCTGGCCTCACCCTCAGAGCACAGAGCTCAGGAAAATATTGGACTCCTCCTTCAGAGTATGAAGTGCAGTGACTGCCAGTCCCTCCTCTCCCACCACTTGATCTCCTGGAAGAGTGTTGATAAGCAGTGGCAGATGAAGCATTATTAATTGGGTTCACTTAAAGTAAGAAACCCACCACTGCCATACAAATAATACAGAGGGCCCATAAAAGTTTGGATATATGAGGCCAGCCCACACTAGGAACTGCTGAAATGTGTGGAAATAATGATGCTCTCTGGTGTAAATGGCTCTTTAGAGTGATGCTGCAAATACTTCCCTTCATTCATCATCCTGTGCTCACGCGCTCTGTGCTCTCCTGAGCCAGCCCCCGGGACATCCCGCGTTCATACCACGGTCAGAGATGAACGTCCTCTCTGTCACAACGTTTCAACTTTTTACCACCTATTACCACAAGTTGTCATGTCAGGTTACTGCAAATCAGATTAACATTCTTCTAATGCAGACTTTGCAGGGAATACTTGGCAGGGGAGTTTCAGAAAGGGGTGCTTAGGATGGTAATTTTAGTAAGGAGAGACTCCCATACAATGTACTAAAAGCATTAACCACAATATAAGCAAAAAAAAAAAAAAAGCCTTAGAACTGTTACATCCTATTAAGTAACGATGTAACACACGTATGTAAGCCACCTCCTGAAATGTGGCTTTGGAAATAGGAGCAGAAAGCACCAGAGGAGGGTCAGCACGATTTATTTCTGTTTTACCTGCCCCAGAGCACCCTCATTTCCTGATGAACACAATGACTTGGCACAACTTGAAGCCCAGCAAGTCAGATTTCTCTCAGCAGACATCCTGATCACTCCGATAGATATTTTAGGAACTCGCCATTAGTTCCTTTAATTAATGCATCCCCGGCAGGGACTGGCGCGGCCTTTTCCCACATCAGCGGAACAAAATACGCTTCAGCCATTTTGTCCCAGGGCTGGGCGATCGCTTACGAATTATGTGAAGCCAGTTCCCCTAAAGCCCCAGGTGCCTGCTGCCACCCTGGCAAAGCACCAACTTCCCCCAAGAGCCTTTCCAAACCTAGCACTCACTTTATAGCACTTGTTCTACACACCAGGTTCCTTCCTAGAGCCCACCTTGACCTTAGCAGAGGTAAGAAACCCCTCATGCTATGGGATGCACTGTCAGTCCATTCCACAATAACCAGTGGATATCTGTGTGGCATGATCAAAGCCACTTTCCTGCTCACAGCTTCACTGCTTGTCTCGCAGCCCTGCTCCTGCTGGGAAGCTTGGCCTCACCGTTCCCAGCTGGAGCTGTGTCTCCGCTGACATCACTGGATTCCTGCTGATGCATCGGCCAGGGTCGCGTCCCAGCTCCTTCACCTCGTCCTGTACACCTCTTGCATATCAATTTGCAAAGCAGTAAAAGTCAATAGCTGTACATAGATCCACAGCTAAAAAAAAAAAAAAAAAAAAAAAAGAAGGCCCCCAGAAAATTTC
>VXAZ01004522.1:2802303-2847593 GCA_013399875.1 Gymnorhina tibicen
CAGGTGAGGAGCCCCCGCTCCCCTCGCTTCCCCGGCCGCCCTTGCTGCCGCCCTGGCCTGGCTCCGTTCAGCGGGGCCCGCGGGTCGCGATGCGCAGCGGGACCGCCGAGCTGTCCTTGGCTTGAGGTCAGCGGGGAGGGCCGAGGGGCGTGCGCTGCCCCCGCGGGGCGCGCTGCCGCTGCGCATCGCTCCGCGCCGCTGCGCGGGGAGGGAGGGCTGGGGCGGCAGGGCTGCGGCGCGGGGGCGTCTCTTCGCCTATTTCCATTCCCCTCTCCGCCGCTTTCCTTTTGGCCCTACGGGCTGTCCCGTGCCCCCACTCGTCCCCGCCGTGGGTCGTTTCGGCGGTCCCCGGGCAGGGTTTGCCCCCGCTCCGGCGGCGGGGCGGTCTTGCTGCCCGCTGTGCGGCGCGGGAGTGCCGCAGGCGGGGTACGGCTCTTGCCGGACCCTGTCCCTCAGCCGCCCTTCCCGCCTTCCTGCCCTCCGCGGAGCGTAGCATCTCCCGCGGAAGATCCGCCTAGGCGCTGGGACGCGGCGGCGCCCGCCAAGTTACGGGCGGTGCGCGGCGGGGGGGGGTTGCGGGGGCGCGGAGGGGCCGCGCTGCGCAAGCCGGAGTGCGGCCGGGGGAGCATCCGCTGGTAAGCCCAGCCGGTGCTGATGAGGCGCTGAAGCCCCTTTTTGGGGCTTGGGGCCAGTCCTGATGAAGCCGCAAGGTTTTGCGGGCTGCGGGGTCGGTGCGGCTTTAGCGTTAAAAATGTGTAATAGTGGATATTAATGAGGTGTTCCCCCCCCTCCCCTCCCCCCTTTCCTCTACCTTTTCGGATGTTTAAAAAAACCTCCGAACTACTCAGCTGGCGACGTTTACATTTCAGTAGTAACAGCAATTCATTAGAAAAGTGACAGTAGCAGGAAAATTAAAAGTAGTAGTGATGGAGCCCCGGGGGTGGTTGCAGATAACGCCGAGGGACCGTAGCCCCCCCCGCTCCCCGGCAGTGGACAGCGGCGTGGGGGAGCCGGGGGCGTTTGGGAGCCTGTGGGAATGCGGGGGGCTGGGAGCGCAGGGTGCAATGCAGAACTGGAAGCGCCGAAACTCTGCATTTTGTGCATAGTTCAGTGCTGGGTGGCCATTTTTCTATTTTTTTTTCCTGTCAGGCTGTTGGACCCCCAAAATTCTCGTTTGGGACTTGAAAAAACATCCCCTTAGGCTTCCCTGCCCTTTTGCTAGCGCTGTTTCGATGCCAAATGCTTGCATTTTTGTATTCCAAGCGGGTGATCCTTCGTCAAGCTTTAAACCACGTTAAAATGCAGCTAACCATTTGTGAGGAGGATCTTTTCCCCCCCTTCTCTCTGGAGTTTGCATGTTTGTTCCCCTGTTATTTCCAGGGAAGTATTTAGTCCCTAGTACGATGGCTGAAATGGTGGCACGCAATTCAGTGTGCTGCCAGATGCTCACCTTCTTTCAGAGTTTTGGATAGGCTCAGGCAGTATTAAAAGCTTCCTAAGAGGATACTGTTATATGGTTTCCTCCAATTTTGGGATCTGTTAGAAGCAGTCTAAAAATACTGGCTCATCATTCCTCACACTTGTAACTACAACACTCAACACTTTCAAAGGACTGTTCTTAGATATGTACCTTTTATTCCCCCCCCCCCTTTTCTAACCTTGCAAATTATCAGTCTTGGTACTCAATAGAGAGCTACTCTTGTATCCGCGTTCTTGTAACTTGAAGGCACCACTATTGATTCTGAATTGAGCAGTTTTTAACATAAAATCCTCATTATTACACAGGGTTGGGTATTTTAACTTGCTGAAGAGATACCCCCTAATGTTCCTAGAAGCACCCAACCTTTGCCAAGTGCCATAAACGTGTGCAGTTTGTGCAAATTTGCCCAGAAAATGTCATTTTCTTTGGCTTTTTTTTTTTTTTTCTCAACTGGGAAACAAATTATCACCACCTCAGTACTACTCCTGTCCTTCCTGCAGCAGCATTTATTTCAGCATATGAAGTTTCTTGAAGTCCCTTGCTCAAATATTGGTTGCACATTACTGCCCAGAACTAGCTTAGGAAGGCACTTTACTATCTCATGCAACCTTATCTGCCATTCCACAACTTCATAACAAACCCATTGGAACATGAAATGACCTTGGAAAGGTATCTTTCAATCTGACATGAAGCATTCTCTTAACGGGGAGCAGCACTGCTCCACGAAGAGCTGATGTTTTCAAATTGATGCTTCTAAACTGATTTTATTTATTTTTTTTAAGAGGGAAGGGAGATGGGTGGAATATTGAATTGGAAAGGAAAATATTTTTTTAAAAACAAACCCACTCAGCTGAAGTTGAAGCACCACTCAGATGAAGAAGGAGGTGTATTAAAAATGTACATATGATAGTGACACTTAAGTCTTGGGTGAAAACAAGTCTTTAATTTTAATCAAAGGAAAACAGCATTTCCTCTGCCAGTTCTGATTTGCTCATTCATAAGATCTTCAAAAGCCTGAATTTATTAGTGGGACTAATTGAAATCTAGTTGGGTGTGTCGAATGGAGAAAAGAAGTGATGAAGTCTGAAGGAAGCTTTACATTTGGTTGTATTGTTCTTGACATCATAATGTGATGCTTCTATATGGAAAATATTCCAGGACCCTTTCAGTCCCTAAAATGCTGCTCCTCTGGAAAGGCTGCAAGAGCACTTGAGAATCAGCAGCAGTCAAGGGGAAGTCTTGCAGCTGCCGAGGGAATTAATGGAGGGGGTGCCTGGCCAGTAAGCTAAATGGGATTTTGGCCCGGATGCTGGACTTGACACATCAGGCCTTGCAGAAGGGTGGCGAGTGCTTTCGTGCCCATGGTGTCCTTACCGCTCAGGAAGATGGTGCCTCCTGTAGAGCAGTGCTCGGGAGCTCAGGATATGAGTGCCACCTGCTGGGTGATGAGCCACTTTATATCAATTACACATCATTTGTACTTATGCGTGTTGCATTTGTGTTTGCATACATATGCAATGTTTATGTATGTGTTTATTTGCATACAGGTGTACAGCTTTTCCACAGACATGTTCTTGGGTGAACCTGTGAAACCCTGAAGTTCCTCACCTTCTGAGGACTCTAGCACAGCTTGTGTTTGGTGACACTCAAGTAGCACTTGGGCTTTGTATTTCAGGGGTAAAGGGGAAATTTCGATACTGCTGACATTTAACGCTGCCTTCGCTTTACTGAAGGCAAGTGGGAATTTTCAGCTGTGTAGCTCATGGCTCATGGTGTGGTAAACTTCCACAAGCACCTCAATGATCAGATAGTAGGCTGGTGAGGTAGACCTGAAATGGAGGCCCAACAAACCAAATTCAGCTTTGTCATGTATCACTTAAATGTAAAATCTTCATAGCACTGATGTTTTCATCTTTTTTTTCATCTTAGCTCACGTAAGTCCAAAAGTTTTATGAGCATCCTATCTGGATATGAAATACCACTTCTCATTTAAATTAACTGAAGATCTACAGAACTTGCAGAATATTGCTGGACTTTTTTTTTTTTCTATTTTAAAGAATATGTTTTTCATATCCACTCTCTAAAGTTTGCATAGAAGAGTAAAATATAAAAGTTTGATTCTGACCTAGAATTACTACTGGAGGTGACACAATAAATCCAAATCTGACATCATTCTCAGCAATGGCTTTCCAATTTCCACCAGTTTCCATCTCTCCTAGCCTGCTGGGGTTTGGCTGGAATGCTGTTTAAACGCCAGTTTAATTCAGCTGGATACAGAGTGATACCAGTTGCAGCACCAAGGCTTGTAGTTGTTCTGTACTGTACTGTCAGTATTAGGGAGAGATGTGTAGCCCTGAATTTTGGGGCTTTGTTGGACAGCTAACCTCATTAAGGCTTTATTGCTTACTTATTTTTTGGTGTGCTGGTGCCAGATGAGTCTTTTACCCTGTCTGTGGATTAGGAATGGGTCCAAGCTGAACTATAAAAGTTTGCAGGAAACTTTCAAATGCTTTCAGCTGGAAAACCTATATTGATGTCCTCTTGTGATAAATGGATAAAACGCTTCACATGGTTTTGAAAGCGTATTCCACCATTTGAGATCTGTATTCTCGAGAGTGCATAACAGTCAGGAATGAGTTGATGGAGCAAAAAGCAAGTAGTGTAATTGCAGAGTTCATCTCAAAGTGTGATTCTAGCAAAAAAAAAAAGGTACCTGCCATATCAAGAGAGATTACAAGATAGGCTTTTGAGGAAGGGAACCCAATAATAATGCATAACTCAAGTTCACTGTCCCCTAAAACATTCACAGTTAATTTGATTCTTGACAAATTGTGATTTCAGTGTCTGGTGAAGAAGCAATTGACCCTAAAATTGCTGCCTGAAGCTGAACCAAAGTTTTCAGTTTCATAACCAGTGTCATGCAAAAATAGAATGTGAAGAGGAACAGGAGAAATGCAGAATGTCCCTGTGGTCTTGCTCTTATGTATCTCTCCTCACCCTGACCCAAGCAACTGTCATGTAGTGTAGGCAGTGGATGCTGCTGCAATGCTCCAGGCAATTTAAATCTCATTCATTCATCCATCCATCCCATTATGGCATATTGTGACTTTTTTTCCCCACAAACCTTCTTAGCTGATAATGGAAAGCTGCCCCTTATAACGTGTCAACCTTCAACAACGACCTCTTGTTTTCACTCAGAAATGTATCTGCAGTATTGTCAATGGGCACGCCGCTCTCCTTTCCCCTCCCCATTCTAAATACACCAGATCAGCAGCTCTCCTGTGCGAATTCTGCCAGTTCTGAGTCATCCATACATTTTTGTTTTGTTCCTTTCTTGTGTTTTTGCACACCACGTTTCCCGCCATTCCCACCTACTCAACATCTGCTTTCGTGTGACCTCTCATATCCTGATAAATTCATTAATGTTAAGCTTGCTCTATGCCACCATAAAAATCTCCCTTTCCGTAATATGAAGTCCTGTGTTTCTTCAGGTGACTCAGTGGCCTTTACAGTCCTTGGGAGTACCTTGAAGTCATATCTGCTCCAGTAAAAATTTTCTCCCAGTAATCTCAGCTTCCCTTGCAGAGGTGAAAGACAGGTAATATCTTGAGGGCAATCTGTAACTACAGTCACACTGACAGTAATGGTGCATGGTTGCAGCTCTGGGGAAGGACTGGGGTACACAAGACTGACAAGAGAAATCAGAAATGAAGGGAGATCTTTCGTAATCTCTTTTCCCTTTCCTCTCCAATATTCTTCACATGAAGGCACTGGAAAGGCTCCTACTGTAAAAGCACTCCTACAAAAACAGCAACAACAAAAAAAAGTTGTTTGCTAGCAAAGTGGTAAATGTATGAGCAATCATCTTCCTTTTTCTGCAGCCCTTCGTGCTGTCGTATTAATGGGCCGTGAAGGCTGAGGAGGAGGTAACTCATCAGCCATTATCCATCGGGTAGGGGGAGAGCTGCAAATTAGTTGCTTGTGCCAGTTTAGTTTTCTTTTTTGACACTAACAAATAAATTTGCCTTCATATGGCATGATTTCTGCAGGGATCAAGTAAAAACCACGAGGGTTTCAAGTAGAAAACACCAGGGGCTGTGCTGGTGGCACACTGCCCTCCTGAGTTGCCTTGAGATTTCTGGAGGCGAAAATGCTGCTCTGGCCTCAGGCCCCTTTGCTGCGACCCAGCAGAAGGGCATTGAGTTGTGAGGATGACTGTTCCTGAGAACAGTTGGTTTGGAGAATTTGGATGGTTGAAACACGTGAACTGAGAAGATACATCCCAGTCTGTTGGAAGAGACTCTGCAATGGCCTCTGGCTTTTTGGCATCTTGTCAGCCTTGGCCTGGTGATCAGTCTGATGGTCATGGAGCTGCTGGGAGATGATGACAGCATTTCCTTCACTGCCTCCTTTCCTTCCACCACAGGCTTCAGCACTCTCCTCGCCTGCTTGTCTGTGCTCGGGACCTTGTTCACTTCCTGAACTTGCACATGCAATTGATTTCTCTAGTCAAAAGAAGAACATGCCTTTGTCTGCCCTTACATACACACATGCAGTTTGTTTAGGTTAACCCACAGCAATTGGCATTTTGTACCGATCTCTTTGAAGCATTTCCTCTGCAAAGGAATAATAATGAAAAAAATCCCAACCAAACAGAAAATAAAAAAACCCCAAACGCTAAATTGGTCGACTGTTTTGGAACAGTTGCCAAAAGAAATCAATGCTGAGCCTGGGAAAGCTGTAAAATTCTTTCTTCGGTTTTTATTAGTAGGAGAGAAGTGACACACACTGGGTTTGGTCACTCAGACACTGTTCAAAGTCCAAATTGAAAAAAAAAGTTATTTCAGCTTGGGTGTTCTTGATGGTTTGCAGATGTTTAACAGTGTGTAGATATTCAGCTGTGGGGTAGGCTGTAGACCCCCTTAATTGCAAAGAATAAATTACCAATCCCCCATCCTTGACTGAGGATTCTGAAACTGAGCAGTCGCTGTGGTGGCTTTGCCTTACTTCCTTGCCAAATGTTACATCTCCTCATCAAGGATTGTGAAATGTCAGCAGTATAAGAGAAAATAATATACCTTTTCCTATATGTGATATTGCACACCTGTTACTGCCTGATGGGGGAGGTACAGTAGAAGGTTTGTTTTTTCTTATAAATACACTTCCTTGACAGATCTTTATTGGACTGTAATTATTATTCTTTTATTAACATTGATATTGTGGGGTTTTTTACTTCTTTTTAGAGTAAATTGGAGGGTGGAGTGTTGTTTATGTTCAGTCCATTTAATGAGTTACCTGAAAATGTTTTGTAATGCAGACTTAACAGAAAGCAGTAGTGTTGTGTTGTTCATTGAATCTCAAGAGGGTTTTTTTTTTGTCTTTTTCCCTTCATTTTCCTGCTGATGGCTATGACTGTGCTGAAACCATGGACTTCACAAACTGGATGAATGGCTGCCTTCTGGAACATGGATAATTTTGGTGAGTCTGCAAAATGAGTTTCACTTACTTCTGCTTGCTTGGGAGAAAGAGGAAGAATGTTATGTATTGGAAGTTGTGCTTGATGAAAGCTAAGGCTGTTTTTGCAGTGTTGGTTTTGTCAAAGCAACTGGCAAAGCTTACTGAATTTCAACTTATTTTTGATGGAGGGATTTTTTTTTCTTATTCTGTTTTATTACTGGCAAAGGTGAAGGAATTAACATGCACTGGATTAATTTGAAATAGTGTCATGTTATGAGATTGAGTGTTATTGCCTTAGTAATAATTTTTAAATTACTTTTCTGTAAGACATACTGTGAAGCAACAGCTTAGAACATCTTAATTTTACTTTTCTGGCTTATTCAGTTGTTTCTGCAAATAGTTCAGACAGAAGATGATTAATTCATTGGATGCCTTTTTAGAAAAGCACTGTGTCGTTCTCCTTACTGCTCCTAATACTGGTGTTGCCTGTGGTGTGAACTTTTAAGAGATGATGTGTTGATGGTGTGTTTGCATTAAATATTGTAGAAGAATTTTCCATGAAAAGGTCTTCCATCCCAAATAGTCTCTGGTGAGGTTTCTTTTTTTAAAAATAAAATTAAAAAAGCACAAAGCTCTGTCAGGGTCATACTCTTTCCTTGTGTGCAGATGCCTGGCCTGCAGAATATTCATCTGGGGGTCTCTGCTGTTGCTCCCTGAGGAGAAGGTTTTGGCACTTTGGGCTTTATTGTCAATAAAGGTGACTGGACAGCTGCAGGGAAAACATTTGCTTTGAGTATGTCAACCTGGAGATCTGGTCCAGGAGCATGGTTGGAGGTGGTAGTATTTACCCAGTGTTGTCTGTAGGAGTAAAAAAACTGCCTCTGAGCACTGATGGGAGGTGGTTGGCAGCTTAGCAGCCTGGGATTTATCTCTGAGCTATTTAGACCTAGCAGGCGTGACTCGTTACTACTAATAGGTTTAATTAGGGAAAACAACTTGCTTCACCTCTCACTTGTGTGGTGACAACCTCATTTATGCACAGCCTTAAGTTTTGAGGGACAAGACAAATGTGATTTGGGAGTGGGGTTGGCTGCGTGTCTTGTCCTAGAATGATGCGAGCGTTCCTGGTGTGGTGATGGCCCTATCCTGGGTAAGGCATGGGAGTGAGCGTAGGGCTGGCACTGGCTACTTGCTGACAGATTGTGGCTGGGTTTAGCTGTGCACACCCCTTCGGCGGGGAGGGGGGAAGATTGACAGCGGCTCTCTTTCCTTCTCCTTCTTTTTCAGTCACCTGAGTGTGCACAATCTGTGTCACCTGCATTCGGGTGCAAAGAACCCGAGCAGGAAAGATGGACCTCAAACTTAAGAGTTTCTTTTCAGGGACAGATTTAGAGAAAATTTGAGATAAAACCTGATAGTTTGCTTTCAAGCATTTCTGAAGTATTGTTGCTTAATCCTTTTTATTGATCCATAGCTTATGCTGGAAAGCTGTTGTCTCAGGGCAATTTCCAGAGTCCTGGAGGATAATGGCATTAATCACATATCATATGACCTTTCAGTCAGGATGAACATTTGTTGCACTGCTGCATTTACCTCCTCTCTTACTTCCGGTTATGTCTTTTATTCCTCAGCTGCACGACTTAGGAGAGCAGTTAGGAAGCCTTCTGCATGACTGGTACAGGGTAATTTGGTGACTGAGTAGCAGTAAGGTCTGTAAGGCGACTGCTGCTTTGGATTGCTGTCCTTTGATGTGCTAAGGAGCCTTGAGGAGCCTGAGAGAGCAATAGCTTCTGGGCCCGGGAAGCAATGCATATTTTCTGTGATGGACACACTGCTCAAAACTCTTAGAGTCTGAAAACTAGCAGAGTGCATTCCTCATAGCTTTGTTCCAGCATGTATCTTGCTTTTTTGGCCTGTTTTGTAATCTACATGAATAATTGCCTCTCAAGTTGCACCTATATAAAGAGATGCTTCTTCGATATCTGGAAATGCAGTAATGAGTGCTGAAGTGCTGCCATCACCATGGCACATCAGGCAAAGTTTGATGTGATCACATGGGTGAGCATTTCCACCCAAGTTTTATTCTTAGATTTGTTTTTCATTTTCACTCTGATTTGGTTATATTTGAATTTTTGGCAAATGCTGTTAGCAAAGTTAAAATCTGAAACAGCAATCTGAATCACAGAGCGAAGTGTACTTTGCATAAACGGATAAATAGCAGGGCTGAAAGTATAAGGAGTGATTTCTTTTCACTAAAAGAGTGACATCATTCCAAGCTCTTCCAAGCGATTGGAAGGCCAAGAGACAGTGGATACCAGTTGAAATGAGAGAAGTTCACCCTGGTTACAAGGGTAAAATGTTTTCACTCTGAGGACAGACATCTGGATAGGGGCACAGGTTGCCTGGGGAGGCTGTGCAGTCTCCATCCTTGGGAGATTTCAGGACCTGACTGAACAAAGCCCTGAGCTGGATCTCACCGCTGGTCCTACTTAGAGCAGAAGCCTGGACCAGAGACCTCTTGAGGACCCTCCTAGCCTGAATTATCTTGTGATCCATTAAAAAACACTTGAATTTAGAGGGATCTTTATGCTGGGAAAATTAGTAAAGCTGGAAGCTTTAAGTGGCATGGTCATGGAGGCTGTTGTGATAACAGCAAGCTGATGGTGGCTGCTGTAAGATGAAAAGGGTTGTAGCATCTGGTCAGGCTCATTCCAGAGTGCTGTCTGGGGCTGTCTGTGAATGTTTGTTGCTTTTGGTTTTTAATTGAGCAAAGCAATTAAAACCTGACGCTTGCTGCTTCTGAAGAAGCTCTATGCTATTTGTTTTATGCCAATGGTAGCTGTATAACTAGTCTCTAAAAGTTTGGAAATAATCATTTGACTTCTGTTTATATTGGTTAACACACCACTTACCTTGTGGGAGGGGAGGAGACTTCAGGAGAAGTAAATTCTTCATTCAGAGGACTTCCAGTCTTTTGGGGATTTTTTGTTTAGTGGGGGGTTTTTTTGTTTGTTTTGGTTTTTTGGGATTTTTGGGGGTGGTTTTTTTTTTTTTTTTTGGAGATTGATATATGACTATTTACATTCCTTCAAAAATTGCGTGGGTGTGCAAATAGGAGGCGGATGAAAATCTGTGGGTTGATCAGACTGAACGTGAGCCAGCTCCCCAAAGTGATGTAGGTGCTTATGGGTGCTTATGGTTATGTGAAGCCAAAGAGTGCTTCTGGAGAGGGGGAGAAGAGAGAAGCAGTCAAGGTACTGACACAACCTTGCAGGATGAAATAGGGGAACCTGTAAAGAGGAGTGTGGATGTGTCAGAGGACCAAAGCACTGCTAATGCTTTACCCAGCCCTCCAAGTGTGTTTTTCTCTGTGTTTTCAGGAAGATGGCCTGCAACATTGGAGTTAGTCTGGCAAACACTTGAAAGTAAACAGAAAATGTACAAAATGCACTATAAGTGGGATATGCTTTGTGAATGTGCAATTGAATGAATTTCTTTAGCCCAATCTCAGTTCTTCTGTTGTATTCGTGGTTTTGGTTTTTTGCTTGATGTTTGTTTCTCCTGGAAGGGCATTAGTTTAACTCTCAGATTGACTTTCCTCCTTTGTGTTTGGAGGCTATACAGGGGAATATGGAAAGCAACAGTTAGTAACTCCAAATGGGGTTTTAAAGGTTTTTGCTTATTTTTGCACTTTTTTAACCACTATTCCATTTGCTTCCACCCACATACTTAGTGAACTGTCATTCTTGCCAGTCATGCCCCAGCTGTGATGGCATGTGGTCATTGGGTGAGCACCCAGCAAGGCCAGAATTTTGTCCCTTCCATGTTCTGAGGCTGAAAGCCATCAAGATTATTGCTGTGGGAAACTGGAAGCTTTCTATTTTAGGCTTAACTTTACCTTGTTTGTAACCATGCTGCTCCACGTGTCTGCAGAGTGTCTGTTTTCAGAGTTACATTTGTGTAACTGTGGTGGCTTTGTGTCCACTTTCCCTCCAGTATCAGATACTACATTGGGTAATTGGCCTTTTCTTTTAATTTCTTTTATACGTATGCAAAACCTTTCTATTTGTTCTTCTCTGGTTTTTTCACGTAGCTGGTTATTTTCAGCTGTTGCATGGATAATAGTGCTGATGAAAAAGTATTTAGTCTGACACATGAAAGCATAGCTGTAAAGAAAATGAAGTAGGGAAAATTACAGTGGCAAAGGTTCCTAAATTATAGTTGTACAGAAAGATTGTGATAAGGAAGTAGTTAAACATTACTATTTAGTCAAACCTACAACTGTGGCTGGTATTTTGATTGTCTCCTCCTTTTGCTGACACTTAATTTGTATGGTTGGTGAGATACTCTTCCTGCTAATAAAGTCCCTGTTTTACTGAACCAGAAGCTTGTGGAAGTACATGGGTGTGTTCTCCCAGATGGTTTTAGGTCAAGTGTCAAACAATTGCTAATTATTTTCAGATTTACTTGTAAAGGAAATGTTAGGTGCTTGCTATTAGGTGCTTACCCACCGTTAAAAAAATAAATAAATAAGCAAAACCAAGACACAAATCAATCTTCCCATCTGGGAGCGCATACGTGTCCAGTTTAGATATACTGGAAGGCAAACATAATGTAATAGGACTGAACCAGGATATTCACAGACTGGAGTATTAATGTTTGAGCTGGCTGTGTGCTTGCTACAGCTGCAAAGCCCATTGCTTTTATGGCTGCAGTGTGTTTGCTCACAAGCCCCAGCTCTGACAAACAGATGTGATCATCGTCCTGTGTGTGCTCTTCACGGGGTTGAGAGGTCACTTGTCAGCATGATGGTGAGCACAAGCCACGATCTCCTAGCAGCAGGTCTCACGTTTGAAGAGCTTTGCTTGGTTTTAGGGCATCCCAGCAGTAATCTGCAAGACCACAAAGACCAGCTTTCATACACAAGGATGTGGGACCAAGAAAATGTGCTGTGTAGGCCTTTCATGAAAATAAGGAGTGAGTAAGGGCCCTTTAGGGAAAAAGAAAACTTCCACTGATCATCAGAGGTACTGTATTTTCCCTTCTGGAAATAGTCATTAGGATCTATGTTGGTGGTAGGTAATAACTTCCCTTTGTCTCTCCTCCCAGCCAGTTCATAAAATGCCCTAAGGTAAGCTGGGTTGCTGTAGTCAATTCTGTTTGAACAGGATGGATCACTGTTTGTGAGCAAAAGGTAGTTTTCAGTGGTAAAGATAACTGCCTTTGTGCTTATCTTAACCCTGATGAAGCTATTACCACAGGTTTGTTAGAAAAAGAGTGAGGTGAAGGCAGTGGCCTGGACTGAGCAAAGGTTGAAGCAATCAGTGATAGCTTGGCTGTCAGCAGAATTGCATTGCTAGGGAGCGGGTCTGAGGCTTTGCACAACTTTATTGTCTGCTTGGCTTCCAGCTGTTCCTGCGAGCATGTCCTTCGACAAGCTAAGGAAGGGCCAAGGGTTGTCTGCCTGCAATTTCTGCCTGCCCTTTGCATTGTGAGACCAGTCCAGAGTGGGGCCAAAATACTGCAGAACTGGCAGTTGTCTGTGGTGGAGCCCGCAATAAATGGATTTATCCGGTATCCATGAGGCTGCTCAGTTTGGATCTTGGCAACTTGGCTCTAGTTTTTTCTTTTCCTTTCTCACCAGAATAGTTGCATTGAGGTCTGGTGTTGTTGCGTTCCTATTTTTAACACCAAAGCTCACTTATCTCTAGTTCAATGTGTGGTATGTTTCATTTGAGAGAGGCGGCATTTTATCAAACGTCACAAATGAGCCTTCTTGCTAGAGCTAATTTGAACCAACTGAAAAAGGATTCTTCCTATTTAATTTTAATTTATATGTGCAAAATTTTCATACAATTGGAATCAGTACAGTTTATTGTCAAAATAAAGAGATGTCAGGCCTGATCATAGTTCTCTCAACCCAGCCTTATGTTTGTCGTATGGTATTACAAAAATCCACGTGTGCCTATTTTATTTCAAGTATTGTGGGTCTTTTACACCAAACTAATATATCCGTAGAGGAATAAAAATTACTTTGCAGTTGCCTGGTATTAAAGACTGTCCCTTTATGCAGAGATATAATTGCTGGACGGTATATCTTTTTGCATTAAGGACAGTCACTGCAGCTGTTTGAGTCCTGTCATGTTTATGCATGACCAGATATTGCAATAGGCTGTAAGAGTTTGCTGCAAAGAGAGCTTTCATTTTTCAGTCTTGGGAAGTGGGCTCCATCTAGTGTTTAATTTAAAGATTAGACGCCAGTTCCTTGTCTTAAACGCCCTTGCAGTGTGGATAAAGGACACAGAAGAGGAGTTGTGATAGGCATTGCTTTCTCCGATGATTATCTAGAGTGAGACTTTTTCCAGTACGGTCAGTATGGGAATGGCAACCTGAAACACTGTATCTGTTTTACACGTGTACACGAAGCTAAAATAATTCTTTTATGAAATAGGACATGGATAAAAAGAAATTAAACCAGCATGGCAGTGATGTGATCCTGGAATATTTTGTGGTTAGTTCCTATATATTCTCTCACAGTGTTTGATGTGGCACGTTGGAAACCAGCCTCTTCGGCTATAAAATCAAAATTAGAAAACTAATTGTGGGGTTCTTTGAAGAAGTAATGGATTTTGAAATATGTATTGGGTATTAATATCCAGTCAACAGAATATCTTCCAATATGTAATGCTTCTCGAAAGAAGCGTATTAGATTTCAACCTTTGTTTTTATTGTTTTCTCAATATTTCAGTTTTTGTAATATTTAACCCTCTGTCAAATGCTACTTAATTATTTCTTTTTATTAAATGGGATATCACGTTCTGAACTATTTTTAACTAGAATAGAAAAGTATTTGATAGTTAATCTATCATGTCTCCAGTGCCCTGATAATAAGTGCTGCGAAAAAGAAACAAGCACCAGTAAGAATTTTTTTTTTTTTTTGAAACTGGAACAGCTTGAGAAAGTTTTTAAATACTTAAGATTGAATACAAATTTACTTTCTGCACTCCATACTGAAGAAGCAGTAAGTCAGAATATTTAGTCAAGAGGGCACAACAGCAAACCTGCAGAGAGGAAAACCTGGGCTGTCTGAGGACGGTTTAGTTATTAGTACAGTGAGGTTTTGTCCAGTTGTGATTTTTCCCTCTCCTTAAAGGGACATTTGAGGCCACTTAAACAGGCTTTTACCCTGAGCAGTCTGGCACTTTGCAGCACTTTGAGACTGATGAGGAAAGCGCAGGTGGACATCATGACTGGGCTGAGTGTGACTGCACACCTGAACCACCAGCCCCTCCCTCCCTGCCTGCATGGGGGGTGTGCAGACCTTTGCCATTACTCAAAGACAGTGGGATTGTGAGTGTTACCCTCCTGTTGCTTACACTGAGGGCTGCAGTGCTGCCTGCCCTTGCGAGGCGGAGGAGATCCCCCACACAAATCCCCAGACAGCTCTTGGCTTATTTTCCACCAGTTGCCTGAGAAGTGTGGAGCAGAGGCTGGGATCCAGGCCTGAGTCATTGGCAAAGAGCCTGTTGTTGTTTCATCTGTAAAATATTTGGGATCTGGGCTTTCCAGCTGACACTTGGGAGGTGAGTGTGGACAAAGTTAATGGGAAACATCTGGTGCCAGGAGGGAGGGGTGAGATGGTACCTTGGCCATCTGAAAATGGGAGCTGTTGTGGTGGGGTGCCAGGCTGCCCACATGTCTGCAGTGTTGGGGAAAGGATCAGGGGTGATGGCTGAAGAGGACAGCCATGGAAGTGGGATATGGGTGGTGAAACCCCCCTGAGCACGGGGCACCTCTGCCAAGCCCTGGAGCCTCCCAGTGTTGGGCTGTACTGGTTTCACTTGGCTAAGGAAGGCAGCCAGCAGTTGTGCGGGGGGCTTGAGTGCGTATAGATACACACACTTTCTCGACGGCTCATAATTTGTTGTTGTTGTTGTTGCTTTTGTTGCCTTTTTTTTTTAGCTTGTGAGAAACTGGTGTACTTGGCAAACTCTAAACTTCCCATAAATGTGTAAACTTGGTCTGTCAACCCCACAAGGGATGATGGCATTGGAGTAGACACCTGGATTTCTTTTACTATTAAATGTTGTCTTCTGTAGGAAAAGAAAAAACTAAAGCAACATTTCTTTATCTGTCTAATTTTTTTAAAATTTAAAATACCACATTGTTAAATCCAGTTTCCTTTTCCATGTTACTTGATTTCACACTTCTAGACTGGACAATGAAAGCAAACATGTTTGTGTCACTAGAGGCTTCTGGGTCTTAGGGTGATCCAGTAGATCACTACATATTCTGTGTGTTTTGTGTTTATTAGCTACCTATGTAGAAGCTGTGGTTACACTTCAATTTCTAAACAAAAGTTGGAAATATCTTTGTTTCCCTTAAATTGTTTCGTCACTTTAAACATAATGAAATTTGGGCCAAATCAAAACTACTGCTGTACCATTAAAATGTATTTGTAAAATTTCAGCCCAAAAGGGCAAGGCATTGGTTTTTTTTTTTAGGTCTGTCATCAACTCAAGCACTGCACCACACACAAATGCCCTTTGCATGGTAATGAACACCTCATTTCGAGCTGAGGCTAGAATTGACCACGAAGGTCCTACAGGTGGCTTTTGTTGTCACCCACCAGGTAACAGGATGGGACGCTTCACTCACACTGTTGCTTTGAATCTGTGAGAGGTGAGCTGAGAGCCTATGCTTGTCATGTCCAACACTCCTGGGATTACAGTGGTGGTGTCTCAAGGCCAAGGGAGATGGTTTGCTGCTGACAGGAGAGAGAAGGTCCCAAAATAGTTGTCCTTGTCCCCCAACATGGGCTCATGGCACAACTGACCCAGTACTTCCTGGTTGGGTCCAAGATAGTATATGGTAAACTTCTATGGAGGAGGGAAAAACCTCAGAAAGGCTGGATTTAGTCATGATGCTCAACAGCAGGCAACGTGGTGGTGGCACCAGTGGAAGCTTGTAAGTACTGTGTGTTGCTGCATCCACCAGGTCCCTCTGCTGAGCACAGAAGAGACTAAAGGACCAAAGCAAACGCCACATAGCCCCTCTGCAATGTGGCAAAATTGAGGGCAATCTAGAAGAGAGATGCTTTGCTGTACTTGGGAGCGCTGTTGCAGAGTTCGTGACAGGAATTGAAAAGGAAAACAAAGTCTTGAGAACATGAGATGGTTGGAAAGGTGGTTCTGGTGCATGAAAATTGGATTTGGAGCTTTCTGATCATTCCTGTTGCACTATTAAAGAAATGCTAAATTAGAGATGGAGTGGAAAAGAGCAGAAATAATTCATGGTTAGAAGTAGTACAGGTCATGAAGATGATGTAATTATTCCTAACCTATTTAACCTGAAAGAAAAAGAAAGCTATAAATAAAAGGGTTGGGAGGAGGAGGAGAAAGCATTTGACTATCTAGAAGACGTAACTGTTTTAGACTTGGTATCTGCAAGTAAAATTAAGGTATAAAATACTTTATTATTTGCCTGTTCTCTTTTAAGGTAGAGGTAGCAAATACGCAGTGCACTGTGGAAGTAAATACTAAGGGCAGACAGTTGGCATCAGCTAATTGATGTGTTGGGTAGTGTATTTTGAGAGAGAGAGAGAATACACTAATGCCTCAATTAACATGATTAAGAGTGCTAAGATCCTTAATTTAGATCGGAGGTATTTTTAAGGTGTGTAGATGTGGCACTTAGGGATGTGGTTTAGCAGTGGATTTGGCAGCAGTAGGTTCACAGTTGGACTCTGTGGTCTTGGAGGTCTTTTCCAACACAAACCATTCTGCAATCAGCATTTCAGACTGTGGTGTGATCAGGTCCTGGCTGTTAATGTTCCTCAGCATGGTGGGTGTAGCACCTGTGTCACAGCAGATGCGTGGTCACCTCTCTCACACTTTTGTCCCTTTTCCCCACACAAACTTGAGCCTGCTGGCCTGGGAGCTGGACCCAGCTAGTATCTGCAGTTTTGCATTGGTTTTGGCTACCCGACTTGAACTGCTTTCTTGCTCTGCTGGGGATTGATGTCTTTGGGAGCTGCACAACCTCTTGGGTCTGTGCCATGGTAGCATGTGACATCAGAAATTTATGAGCCAGAAATGTGCTGCTAAAAAGACATTAATTTAAACTGGAGCAAGAGAAATAAGGAAGGCAACTTTACTGTACTGAGACTGAGAGGATTCGTTTCATGACCTAAACAATTGCTTTTATCATTAAATTTTCTTTTTAGCTGGGGAAGAGATGCCATCATCCTCCTTCATAATGTGCCCATAAGAAATAATAGTAAACATCATTGTTTGTAGCTCTGTTCTCACAAGTTTGATGTTGTGATTGCTTTTTGGTTTCTTCTGTGCTGATAAAGACATAAATGGTTTCTGAAGGAAAGCTTGCTCTAATTTGTAGACATGAAATTGGTACAAATTTGCCTGTTATTGCTGACGTCATTTCTCCTTTGTCTGACCTCATTCACCTGGCATTAAACTCATATTACCGTATCTTGATTTAAAAATTGATACAGCTAATAGGGAAAACCTTTGCTTTAAGTGTTTTGTTGGCTTGATCTAATCTATGTCCTTAATGTCAACTGTGGGACTGGATCCAGCTCTTCAGTGCTGAAAAGTGCCTTTTAACGTCATTTATTTATTATGGGGAAAACAATTTAAAAGCTTAGTTATTAAAGCCACTTTTTGTAGGGGAAAGTAATGAAATTGCCTGGTCTGAAGACAGAAGTTACACAACTTAATATATAGTCTTAAATAGCGTTATTAAAGCCAAATACACACCATTAAAATCATTCGAGGTTTATTTTGTTATAAAACCCAAGCAGAGTGCCTTCTGAAATGACACTTTGTAATGCAATGGCCAAAAGTTGCTGCTCTGCCCGCAGTGCAGTTTGCAGGTTACACGTAATCCAGGTTTTGTTAGTTTGCTATGCCAGACTGCCTGCCCTTGCACTAAGTCCCCTATGCTCGAAGCCCAAGCATGTTTGCAGCTATTCTCCTTACAAAAGTAGGCATGAGGTTAATCGGAGTTATTTGGGAGCTGACTGCTGTGTAAATAGCAATATAAAACTAGATTGAACTGGAATATGCGATAGCATTTGTAATGGTTTTATCCTTCTTCTCAAGTTTCTGCTCTGCTCTGAAGTTATAAGGGTGCAACACATACCTAAAAGTGTTTGATCCTGGGAAAAGTGGGATGTGATCTAAATTTGTCGATTAAAGCATACGTCCTTGCATACCAAAAAAAATTTTTTTTTTTTTTAAGAATGCACAGTACAATGTTGAATTCATGAAAGTTTGTTTCTCTTGATAATTTTGGTTAAGGGAAGAGTTGACAACTAGTCAACTGGTGTGTAAAAGAAAATGTTGAATTAATGTTCTAAAAGGAGAAGAAGAGTTTCATTAATTCCAGAGATGATTTTACTTTTTGTTTGATTTAATTGCTTTCTCGCTTTGATTTTCATTAGCATGCAAATATTTCTTCCTTGCTGTGCTGAATGTTGAAAAAGATAAAATGAAGCAAAATACAAAGAGAAGAGATGAAGACAAATCTTTTTCTTCCAAAGGAAAATGTAAATGTTATCAGTACTAGGAGAAATAATAAAAAAAAAAGTATGCTTCTCACAAAAGTGCAATAATCAGAGTTTTGAATATTTCAAGAACAATTTTGTCATTACATCAAAATAGCTCAATCAGAGCAGGAAAAATGCAGGATTGATAAATGATGGTGCCGCCAAGTGAGATATTTCAGGTGGTATTGTCACCAAAGTGTATTTATAGAGCTCCCAGGAGCGAATCAATACTAGACTGCACAGGAGTGGTAACTTTCCTGGTTGGGCTTATTTTACCTGCTGTATTTCAATGCATTTATTTTTTTAATAGAAAATAAACCATCACTTCTGGGGTATTTGGAAATGAGAACTTTGAAGCCCATTATGAAATACACTGCTATTTCTTTTTTCTGGATGAAAGTGGGGGGGGGGAAAAACACATAAGAAAACTTTGATTGGTTTAGATCTTCCAATAGTGATCTAAAAAAAAATGCTTCTTGTGTGAGGGAATCACTTCATTTCTTCCTGACCTGTATTGAGTCCTAATATGTGTCAATTTATTGTTGAGAGAAAATAGTCTTTTAACTTTTTTACAAGGGAAATGTTCCTTGGAAAATCTGTGGCTGCACTACCTCTCAGATCAGCCTCTTTGATAGCTTCATACATATGTTGTAGTAGGAATTTGATGGCTTCGCAGATAAAGATCTGTGTTGCTGATGTTACACTGGTACTACTCTGTATATTATTAAAACAGCTTGCTGCAAAATTTCTGGCTTAAAATAAGAAAAATGGAAAACACCCTGTTGCTTGAAGCCTGCTAGCAAGAAGGTAGGTGAGAGAAGGGTGTTTGCATTGTGAGGGGTTGCAGTCTGAAGGTAAAGCAGAAGGTGCAGAGGCCAGCACAGAATTAAATTAGGCAGTGTTCATGCACATACTCCACATTTGCTTAAGACAGGGTATGTGAGTGGTCACAATGTCAAAAGGCCCTCTTATATGCTTGAGTTTAAGTGAATTTACAATTGTTGGATTCTTAGGAAGAAGTTCTTTACTGTGAAAATGTTGAGGCACTGGAACAGGTTGCCCAGAGAAGCTGTGGATGTCCCGTCCCTGGAAGTGTTCAAGGCCAGGCTGGATAAAGTTTTGAGCAGCCTGGTCTAGTGGAAGGTGTCCCTGCCCATGGCAGGGAGGGTTGGAACTGGATGATCTTTAAGGTCCCTTCCAACCCAAACCATTCTTAGTTCTCTGATTATGTCCCAAGCTGTCTTGGAAAATTATTTTGCTTCTAATAAATTCTTACTGCTTGAAATAGGAAAGAAAATTTTTAAACCACCTATTCTACTATTAGAAAAAGGGAGTAATGAGACAGAAATTGAGAATTCTTTTATTGACAAATGCAGTCTCTCTTCCTGAAGTGCACCTCTAACTCCTTGTTGGGGTTTCCCCATGAAGTCCTGGTCTGGTTTTGCCTGACCTGTTGTTTTGTTACAACATTCAGACGCACTTTTCCCTCCCCACTGCATAAAGGTGTCTCCTTTGGATCTTCCCCTTTTTACATGATTAAGTGCTCCTGACCTCCACCTGTTGTTGTGCTTGGTGCTTCCCCAGTGTGTCCAGCTCTTGCTGCCCTTCCATGCCCTGCTGTCATGCTGCAGGAAGTCCAGGTGCCCCTACAAAGCTCTCCTGGCTCTGGCAGGGCTCTGCCCATCATCTCAGCCCTGTGCCACTTGGATCCCACCTCACTGCCGACTTCATCCCATTGTACCACCCCTTTGCTGGCCCTGGTCAGCTGTATGGAGTGCTGTGCTGCCGAGGCTGGTGACTCTCTTTGCACAGACTCACAAGTGGCTGGATGGTTTCCCATTCTTCCCTCGTATCCCACTTTTCCTAATTTAAATGCTATGTTCGCATTAACCAGCTCTTTTCATTTCCCTCCTGCTCTGGTTTTGTGGCTCTCCTAAATCTGAAGCAGAGGGCTGCAGACCCAGTGGAACTTTCTGACTGGGATCAGAATGGAAACACAGGGCCCAGGACCCCAGGAGCAGCATTGGAAAGCTTGTTTCTGTTTGGATCCCTTACCAGGACAAATCTTTTGAACTGCATTAAAGTTTTAAAAAATGAGCTTCCCTTTAAAAGCCTTGCATTTTCTTATGGTTATAGGCTGAGAACTGATTTGGAAGTGTCCCAGAAGTGGAGCCATTTGGCTTGCTGTTGCTATCTAGAGTGGTCACCAAAGACAGCTTTTGCTTTTTAACCTCTACAAAATGTTCCCTGCCCATAATTAATGTCTGGTGCCAACCTTAGATATGTACACAGTGTCTCATGGGGAGAAGAAAATCATTGCAATAAAGTTAACATTTTAGCTACTGATGTGTACTTTCCAAATGTTCATATTTACTGGAAGAAATTTTAATTGTTTCATTTTAATACAGTTAGATTTGTTCTTATGTCAGGCACAAATGAATCAGTAGTTTTCTGGCTCATCACATTTATTCTGTAAATATTTTTTAAAATTATTTCAAATCCTCTGAACTTTTGAATATGAATACACTAAATTACAGTAGCTCAACTATTTTTATTTTCATTTTGCACATACAACATGTTAGATAAAAGCTCCTTTCATCCATCATGGGGTACTATGTTTTGAACTCAGATTTACTGTGTATTGAATAAATACATCACTACTGCTGGCGAAAACATCCTCCCCTTGCACTTCCCCCTCTAACCACGGTTAAATGGCAGCCTGGAGATAGCCCAGGTTCTGTTGTCACCACTGAGCAGAATAATGCTAAAGTGCTGCAGAATGTGTGTGGCAGATAGTGCACAAACACTTTGACTCTTCAGGATAAATTCATTCTCTCCTCCTCTGGTATCATGGTTTTAGTTTGGAGCTCTGCCAGTCCAGCAGGAGATTATCCTTTTCCCGACTCTTTCCTGCCATCACCATCTCATGTTCATGGTCCAGTTCCTTTTCTCCCTCTCTCTGAAGTACTTCAGCTTTCACTTGGACATTTTTTCCAGATTGACAGTTGATAAAATACAGAGTAGCCCTCTTATCTTCTATGTTTTAGTCTTCTTTTTACCTATTAAACATTTTCTCTTGCCTGCTGTCTTTCTCTGGGTTTTCCTTTTCCCCTGGTTCCTGTACAAAATATAGTCAGAAAAGGACTTTTATTAGCTGTCAAGTTTTCAGACCAGTACCTCAAATTCATGAATGGCTCTTGTGAGCTTTTTATCTTTCTTAAAGCTCCCTTTTGTGGTGACACTAAGAGAAAAAGCAGTGACTGCAAATTACGAGCTTGCTGGGCATCCATGGGCTTCTCCTGCCTGCCCTGCTGTGTCCCAGGAACCAGCTCTGGTTCCTATGCCTCAGTTGCAATCTCTGCCTTGAAGCAGCGTTTGGGAGGGATGTAACTGCTGTTCCTTCCCACAGTGACATACCTCCCTCTGATAATGAAAGTAATATACAATTAACAGGCTCTTGTAAAGGAGAGAAAAGCATTTTGCAGTTATTAATTAAATCCAAACATCCTTAACTTCCAACAGCAGGAGTTGGGCTTTTATACTGAGAGATCTATTACCCTTTCTTTTATAAGGCAGAGAGAGATCTTTTCTGCACAGATTTTGCAGCTTCTTCCATATGCTCTCCCCGTCTGGGATGGGGTTCTTTGAGTCCAGTGATGATGATCGCTATTATTTTAGCATTATTTATTTTTGCTAGAGTTTTGTGAGAGGTAAATTTCTCTCTCTTTGTGGTAGGTTGTACTTGGTATGGAGCTAAGAGACATCCCATCTCTTTTTGTGAGTCTCTCAGAAGGTAACAGTTTAACACAACCCATTGGTCAGAGCAGAAGCAGGTGATAGAAGAACTCTATAGCAGCACACATCATTAAAAACAAAACCTGAAACCCAACGACCAAAAAGTCCCCCAAAATTTACTGTTGGTGTTCCCAGTATCCCATTCTCAGAGATCCATGGGATCCAGGGTGATGTCTGTGGCCTCCTCCCCAGCAGAGAAAAATTGTTTCTCTTAAGGACAGCTGTCTGGGAGGACCATTGGAAGAGATTCCCCCTAGTTAATAATCTTCCTTCAGCATCTTCTCAGCCTTTTTCTGAGCTGAATATGGAATCAAAAGCAGCTGTACAAGCATTTTTTAAAAAATATTATATGTGAGATGCTACTTTTGCCAAATAAACTGCATTATGCCTGTTGAAGCCATTTTTTTTCCCTTTAACTTTCATGCTGTGTACTAGAATTAAGTAACTTCTATTGAAATGGTTTGGAAGTTTCCATGTAAGACTAAATCTGTGTATACTAAATAATCAGCTTCAATAGGAATAATTCTTCATTATGCTATTTAACAAATGATACCTTTAGATTCATATGCTTGAAAATTATTAATAAACAATGCAAAAATAAGTAATTTTCTGATGTATCAATTTGTTCATGTAAAGTAGTTTCTATAAGTCCAAGTTTAAATGTGTTTTCCTACTTAGCCTACATTGTAGCAAGACATATATTAACATATACCAAAAGGAAATGTAAACAAACATCAGTTCATAGAGTAAAAGTCCACTGATATTTTAATTTTTAAAGTGTTCCTTCTTTCCTTTTTTCAGAAGTTTATATAAGGCAATGCATGGGAGAGAGATCAGGGTATCTTATTTCCTCCTGAATGCTTCCCCCTGCCCGCTTCCCCCAGTTATAAAACACATGCACAGAGTTCACCAGACAATTTGGCAATTACATTAGCAGAGGTGCTGCTCAGGTTTCTGCATTGCATTTGGCAGTGTCACCCGTGGTGGCTACAGAGGAGAAGGTGAATAGGGTGGCTGGTGGTCAGTGGCCCTGGCTATCTTTGCTAAGGGATGGAGGGAGGAATGCTTTAGGAATGCCAAGTGAGTCCCAGGCGTTGGTGGCTTTGCAGGGGAAGGAAGCTGCTTTTATTCAACTCTGCAAACACTGCAGAGTGTCGAAGTCTCTGAAGCTCAGTAAGTTCTTCTAAAACTATTTAACTCTTGAGTGTGAATATTTGGTATAAATACAGCTGTTCAGATGAAAAAAGAAAAGGCAGTGATCTGTGTGCATTTTGTTCCTGAATAAGGTTTCCCACGATTAAGGGTTTTGTTCTCTTTCCTCATTTAGAAATATTCCCCCACCCTCGTTGCAAGTGTAAATTGCTCTCCTGTAATGAAATCAATGGACCTTCACCAATTTACAGTAGTAGAGAATAATTTGGCTCGTTACGCGTTTGATGAGATACGATCTGTGGTTATCTTTGCATGGACAGATAGTAAAACATTAAGAACTAATAAAAAATGTCATATTCTTCGGTACTGTGCTCTGGCTGTGTATACATAGATATATTATTACATATGAGTGAAAGAAAAGTATCCATGGGTGAGCCCAAATGGAGACTTTTCTCTACTTCCTACTTCTGTTGTGAAACTTTGTCTTGTCAGTCAGGGTGGATAGAGGCTCTGGTTTAATCTTGGGTTCAGCATTTATCCTGGCAAAGTGCAGCTGCTCTTTATGCAGGCCTAACTGGAGGGTTTGATTGGGTTTTTCTGTCTAATGGAAACACAAATCCTAACAAAGTTTCTTACGGTGGTACCAGGATGATAAGGGTGGTTGTTTTGAGTCACAATCAGGATTTAAAATCAAACAAATCACCTCAAAATTGGTTGTTCCTGTAATTTGGCTGAGTAGGTAATCCATCACCTTTTGACAGCCAGCTGGCAACAGGAAAGGCTCTTGCATTCCTGCGGGTTTGGTGCAGATCCTCAAAACCTTTACCCCTGTGACAGCTCTGGTGAGGGGTTTTTGCTGCCTGGCACTCTTGACCCTTTGGGAAAAAGATGAACGTGCTTTCTTAATTTTACTTTTTCTCAAAAGAAGGTGTGTTGCAATGGTATTTTCTGTGATATTGATGCATATTCCATTCCTGGTGATGGGAATTTTGAAAAGGGAAGTGAGAGTATAAGATAAAATTGATTGTGAGATGTGAGGAATGTACTTTAAAAGCACTAATGCACTAATGTGAATTGTGGGCAGGTCTTTTTCTGTAGTTTGTTTTAAGAAGTAAATAATTTTTATTTCTAAAATTCTGCATGTCTCAAATTCTCAGCGTAGGAATGTGAATATTGCTGAAAACCTACTATTAAGACTTCTATTGAAAAGTAAATTTGAAAGAGCTCTGCTGCTGGCCAGCTGCTTACTGCATGTTTTTTCCCAAGTACTTCGTAAAAATACTTTGTTTCCTTACATGCAAATGTTTTTTCCCCTCTATATAACACTATAATGACTTAGATGATGATCTGATTTATTCACATCTTGCATGCAGACTTTTCTGGACTGACTTTTTGCCCTATACAATACACGTGGTGTTTTTACCAGACACACTAAGAGGAATGAGCACAAAATATCTAAAGGGATCACCTTGAGCTTATAACCTTCATCCTTACAGTGCAAAAATTCAGAGTGCTTTGAGTTTTTCACAACATGGGTGCCACTGGTGAGTAGGGTTGGGTGATCTCTGTTTTTAGTAACGGCAGAGCTCTTTACTAGGTTTGATTTAGGTTTGGGTTGGGTTGGGTTTTTTGCAGGGGGAGGAAGGGGTGGGCTGTGGTTTTGTTTTTAACAGATAACACTATCATGGTTATAATACTAGAATATTTTACACACTTTGTGGGTTAGGAAGAACTCAGGAAAACAAAGAAGCTTTGGTGAGATGAAATAATTCTCCTCCTGCTCAGGAGGCTTGGGTGAAATTTCTAGGCTATGCTACTTTAAAATTACTCTTTTCCTCCTCTCAGTTAGTGCTGATGACCAGAACCTTCCTCTGGTGTTCAGCCATGATACTTGTGAGAAACACGCATTTGCAAAAATGGCAGAGGTCCTTGTTTGATGACCAGTGTGAGATCAGCTTCAGGTTGCCCCAGACCATTGTGAAGTAGGTGGGAGCCTCGTGGGCTATCTGGTGCTTGCAGAGATTTTTTGTTTATGCCATAAATTTCCATCACTGGAAAGGGCTTTCTTTTGCTTCACTTTCTACTGATTAAAAACTAGAGTGGGAAATTAAGGTTTAGGGGTCCCCCCTGCTCCCCTCTCTCTCCAAGAAGTCACAGCAAAGGTTTTCAAACTTGTTTTTCATTTTTATTATTATTTTTTATTATACCTAAACACCTCATTCTACTGCTGATAGTGATGGAAGGAGTAAATGCAGATCAGCCAGGATAAATAAGCCCTTGGTGGGTTTTTGAGGCTTGGTTGGGTTTCTCTGAGACTATGCTTCACTCCAACACAGATTTCATTCACTTGTGTTACAGGTCTAGGAGTGGAAAACCTTGTCTCAAATCCTGTAGGATATTTGTAACTAACGTGAATCAGCATCCTGGTACAGCCCATGTCCTCGGCATTGTGCCCCAGTAGTGCCCAAGCACGGCAATGAGAGCAGTCTGAAGCAGGAAGGATTTGGGTGCTGAAGGGATTTTGTGTGGCATGTTCTCGGAGTGGTGTTCACAGGGATGGAGCTTCAGTACCTTCTCTGATGTCACATAAGGTTGCAGCAGAAAAGAGCCCTTGGATAAGGTTCCCTAAGCATTGTGCTTTTGAAACTTGAGCCTGTTTCTTTGAATTATTCTCTGAAGCTACCCAAAAGCTAATGCGAATCTTTTTAATCTTTGGTAATAAGCAATGTGATCCAAAATATCACATGTTAATTTGATGGCTGCATTTCTTCTTGTTCCTGAAAACTTCCCAAGCCAAGGCTGTGCTCAGAGCACAGTCTTGAAGTTCATCAGCCAGTTTTGGTACCTACAGCTTAAAATTGTCATGGGGCTGCTCTTCTCAAATACAGTGGAAAACGAAAACTGATCATATATGAGAATATGCAGCATAATATTAGGAAATGAATAAACCATGTTAAAAATTTTTAATAACTTTTGTAGGACCATGGTCTTTATGATGCCTAAAGCTGTTATTTTCAAAATCTTTTATGAGAATCTGGTTTTTTTGAATTTTATTTTACATGTCTATCATTTCATGCTGTTTAAGATTTCACAAGTGAATATGCTCTGCTTCTGTGGAAAAAGTTAATAAGCTCCAGATGTGATTTCATTCTCTCCAGAGGTAAATTTAAACCTAGTAATTCCTTACAGGCTTTGAATCAGTCATTCTTCTTTTCTTTTCCTTAATACCTAGCTGATGAATTACAAAAGTAATTCAAACTTTGTTTTCCAGTTCTTTTCCTTTTCTGCTGACAGCTGGCAATTCTTTTGCTGTGATGCATATCAAATCACAGCTCACTGAGGCTCCTCACAAACAGGAGTTCAAAGCTGTCACATTGCCATGCTCCTCGGGGTTTACACCTTTGAGTTGAGAATATGAAGTCATTGAAAACTGTTGATCTGAGAAGGCTTATAAAATTTTGATTTTGCTATTTTAAAAAAATTAATTCCTACCACCCGTCTTAGAAAGTCATTACTGTATTGCTGCTCTTTATGCCATTTGCACAACCTTTCAGAATAATTTACTTTAGAAAATTGTGCAGTGAAAGAGTCTTGACAAAATCAGATTGAAGGCTCAAGTAACAAAGACTGCAATTGTAATGTTCCTACAGCTAATGAAATGTAATTTAACAAGTCACTTCAATAATTTGCCTCTAAACTCCAGAGTAAAGTTTCATTCAGTGACTGTCAAATTTAAAATACCCCAAGCCTCACAGATAAAGCAAAGACCGTGTTTGTAGCCCATTTACACTGGGAGCCAGACGGCCAATGTGGAGCCCTGCCAGCCTGGGACAGATGAGAAACTGGCTCCCTACAGAGAGCATCAGATCTGTGTTTTTCGCATATAGTTTTTGACCCTGACATCCAATCCAATAACCACAAGTTGAGCTGAACTGATAGCAAACAGCAAATTTTTTTTTTTAATTTTTGTTCCACAGTAGAAACATGCATCAAGTACAAGTAGTGAAGTTCATGTGCTGTCGTAACAGCCCTCCTCACACCATTCTAGCAGAGGGTGGGATATCAAATCCAATTACACCAAAAACCCCCTAGGAAAGTAGCACAGGGTGCTTTAATACTCTGGGAAGGGACAGAGGATGACTGAGGAAGCAAAGCTGGCCAAAGCAGGGACATTGTTAAAGTATTTTCTCGGACAAGCAGCACAACTGCAATGCCCTTGGTGTGGGAGGTGATTACATCCCAGCTGAGATCACCATCAACTGTTTGGTGTGGGGCCACACACTAGACCTTGGGAGAAGCCAGTCACATTACTTACTGGATCAATTAAATACCGTAGAAATTTAGCATCCTACCATCAGTACATTTCTTCAGTGGCAATAGATGGATTGGATGGATGGATTTACCTTCCATGAACTTTATACTTGAGAAACAATTCGTTCTCCATTGCGGGCAACGTGTAATTAAATAAGAATCTCAGAGGGATGAATCAGCTAAACCTATTCGCTTCTCCAGCTTCCTGCTTTTTCTTCAACTTTTTGTGTCTAATATTAATTTGATTCTTTCAGAGACAGACATTTTAATTGATTAAGTAGACCCTAGATGTTGATGATACGTTGCCAACGTTTTTAACAATATGTTCCTTAAAAAAAATCATCCATCAGCTTCATGCTCTTCTCAGAGGGGAAAAAGAAACCTGTCAATTCTACATCCTTCACCTTGTTCCCCAAAAGTTCCATCATTTCTTCTTGTTGCACATCTGGTTTAGTACTTCCTAGCTTGCACTGATTTTTTTGTGTGCCTTCAGATGAGGGTAGTTAATATTCCCAGAAGCGATGATGGAAGAAACATACCCTGTTCCTTCTATGGGAAGTGGTTTCAGGGACCTTTTCTAATGAAGGCTCTGTGAACAGTTTGCCCTGCATTAATGGGGCTGCCTTTGAGAGCAGTGGATACTGAGGGGTCCCCTGACTGAGCAGGAGTGTCTCAATCCTACGCTTGGACACCAGCTGTTAACAGGTGTGCCAGGATCCAGGTCTGCATGGATAGTCCTGCCAGGTAACTTCACGCTCCAGAGACTTTTCCCTTGGTGAGTGTAAGTGATTCCCATTCACCATTACAGTGCCATGCAAAGGACTGAAGTTTTTAGGATTTAAGGAGAACCACAAAAAACTGCACTAGTGGACCAAGAGGGAACCCCGTGAAGCTGAGCAAACAAAACTGCACCCAGGAGGGAGTAAGCACAGGCTGGGGGACAGCTGCCTCAGTAACAGGACTGCAGCAAAGGACCTACAGGTCCTTTTGGTGGACAAGCTGAACGTAAGTCAGCAGTGAAGGGCAAGGACAGAATCACAGACCATAAAATCATTTAGGCTGGAAAAGACCCTCTAGATTATTAAGTCCAGCCATAAACATAACACTGCCAAGTCCTCCACTAAACCATGTCTGTGGCTAAAAAAGAGCACAGATGGCATGTCAAGAGAAGTCCCCCCCAGTCAGCAATTGACATGTTATATCTGGAGTCCTGTACCCAGTTTTGGGTCCTGCTCCCACGGAAGAAAGGCTTTCCATTTCAGACTGAAGGTTATCAAGACAGCAAGGAGGCTGAAGGATGGAATGAAGGAACAAGAGAGGTGGGAATTGTGACTTTATGTATCCCAGAGAAGAAATTCATTGAAGAGGAGTCTTATGAATGGTTTATAAATAAGGCCTCATCCTGAAAGCATATAGTAGCAGAAGGATTTCCTGCTAGGTGTAAAGAACCGAATTTCATGGTAAAGATGATCAAATATCAGCACAGGTTGCCCAGAGAGTATTCAGAGTCTTCATCCTTGAGGATATTCAGAACATGACAGAACAAATGTTTGAGAAGTCTGATCTAACTTTGAAGTTAACCTTGCTTTCAGCAAGGAGATAGGACTTGATGATTTTGAGGCCTCTTCCAGTCTTAATTATTCAATGATTCAAATAAAATCCTATAGTTTATGAACTCTTTTGATTTTTTTCAGACTGCTAGTCAGGTGTTTCTCATGGGAAGTGTTTTTCAACCCATAATTACTCCTGATTTGAGACACTTCAGCTAATTCTTTTATCCAAAAAGAGTGTATGCCTCACCTGCAGAGGAAGAGAAGGGATTCAGTTCTTTCTTCCAAGCCAAAATTATCTTAACCTTGTTTTCAGGAATGAAAGGATTATATATTGTTTTACCTATGTTAGGGTTTTTTTCTGTTCTTTCTCAAAAGTTCTGTTCTTGTGCTTTCAGACAAAGCCTATTAGCTTGGCAGGATGCATGGCTTTTTGGCAAGGCTGTACTGAGTGAAGTAATGCACAAAACGTTTATGTTCAATGAGGATTTGAACAAGATGGTAAGACTAGGGATGGATGGAAGGGAAGCCTCAGAGTAGAGAGTGTGATGAAGATCAGAAAGTGGGGGAAAAGAAGGAAGCAGGACAGAAACAACCCAGGGGAAGGGACTAAAGAGTGATATCTTTGCTTTGTCCTAGGTAGTACTTGTTCAGTGGCGTGCTCAGAAGCTGACCAGTCTCCTGTTTATATTTTGCAGAAGGGCTGTGATAAATAGGGCAAGGCAATGCAGGTGATGAAGCAGCAGGCTGGACTGGACTGATCCACTCAGTCCTATCCATTACCCCCGAGTTCCCTAGTGAGGCTATGTCACTCATCTGAATTTTCCCTTTTCTGAGGTTTGAGCTGTGATTTGATAATCTCAGTACAAAAATGATGAGCTGCAGCTGAAAAGTGTTGGGATTGTGCTAGAAGATACCACATGGTGTAAGTGCTCTTGCCTGGGTGGCACAAGTGGGGCATCCCACACTGATGGATGCTTTTGACATTAGTGTGTGTGGCTCAGTCCCCTGTGTAGAAAGTGAGTCTGGAAAGACGGCGATTATCGGTATTGATGGCTATTCTTGCAGTGCTCGTTTATCAGTGTTAAGCACCACAGGAAAGCAAGTGAGGAAATTGATAACTCTGTCTTCATGACTCAATTCCTTAAATACTCTTTACCTTTTTCACTGGATGAGGCAGCAGTTCCTTCCTGGCCAAAATAAAAAGAAGAAAGAGGAAGGTTGGACTTTGTGCATCAGTAGAAGGCAACTCAATTCTGGCATTTCTAAGTATTGATTTGTATAATGCTAATGTATTCTGGTGGGTAATTTTACCTTTAAAATTGTGTTCCTATTAGTTTTGTCAATTTTTGTGTTGTAAGCATTGGCCCTAGTGATTCCTCTGAAGCTTCTCAGTCTGCTTGCATTACTCAGCATCACTGATGTAAAAGAAGTCCAACTTGTCCTCTCCAGTTCACTCGAAGAAAAGGTAAAATTTTCTTCCAGAGGCTGACTGGACTGTTCCGCCGCACGGGTTTCTAACAGTTCTTTAACCTCACTGATAGTGAATACATATTTCTTCTGAATTTTGGCTCCTGCTTGTGATACTGTTGGAGCCTTTATTTTTAGAGTTGCTATCTTTTCTCCTGCTGCCATATCTGTCTGCTGAGTGTTGCACTCCTGCCAAGTTACACTTGCTCTAGACACAACATAAACATAATTACATGTAAGAAATGTGAAATCACTGTGAAAAGGGGGTTTAGTTTCAAAATAATTTCACTTTACTACTGTTTCTAGTCTTAATCCTGGCTGTCTGAAGCAAGGGTTACCTGTTGTTGATGTGTAAAGGGTATAGTGTACTTTAGCTCTTTTCACTGCCTGAGTTCTGAGATGTAGTTCTGAGTACTGAGTTCTGAGTAGTTCTGAGATGCTACAAGAGAAGAATTAATTATAGGCCTTTATGTGTATTAACGGAAAAAAAATTGTTGTTTTTGTACTGACATCTGAAAGGGATCACTAAAACTGTAAAATAAATTGTGTCTGGGGGAAGAAAAAAAGAAAATATAGGAGAAAAAGATTTTATCTTTCTTTGAAAAAGGTGGCCCTAGTAGTAGATGGTCAGGAAAGGTTTTATTCGTTGTCCCCTGAGGTCTGTCTTCATCCCAAGTTCATTCGTTTTCTGATTATTAAGGCTATCATGTAAACCATAAGGAAAATTTGGCCATGTTTTGAGAAAATAAAATATTTGTGCTTGAGGACTCATTACTTTGATGCTAAGAAAAGAAAAAAAAAGGAAAAAAAAACCCAGCAAAACAAAAACCGCAAACAACTTTGTTTGACTAGCATCAGTTGAGAAAACGCCTGTTTTTAGTTAACTCTGAAGAGTAAAACTTTGAGGCTGAAGTTGTGTAACATGCATTACTTAAACATTGCTTTGATGATTTTGTTTTTTTAAGCTTGTGGCAGAGTCACAGAAACAGAACTGAATTGGTAATTTGGATGAATCCTGGTATCTGATCCAGTGCTGGTGCAGAAGGATGTAGCTGCACATCACAGCTATTGTAGCAACAGAGACCCACTGAAAACAAATTTTTGTTACGATCTAATGTAGCTGTTACACAAACACATATGCAGTTGATTTTAAAGTTAAAAAAAAAAAAGTTCAGTGAGAGACATGGAAGTAATTGAATACAAAATGTGAATTTCATTCCTGTTTCTCTTCTGTGTGATGTGGGACTGTCTGATATCTGGTGAGACTAAAAAGGGTTTGATTCTCCCTTATCTAGATAGTTTTCTGCAGCTGGGAAATAAAAGTGGTGCCACAAGCAATGATGAATGGAAGGAATTGCATTAAGTAATCGCAAAGCAAGGCATGGATGAGCTCTAGTCCAGAAGGCTAGGCTCTTGGGGAGGCTGCACAGTTCATGGGTGAAGTTCTTCTCTAGGACTCATTAGACTAAAACAAGCTCTAGAGAAGAGGCCCCAAACTACTCCGATCCTGAGTTGTGAGCCCAAGAAAATGTTATACTACCCTTGACCACACGTGGAGCGTTGTCTTGCAATGATTTAAAGCAAGGAGAAAAAAGAAGAAAAGATTCCGTGGCTATTCGTGTGAATGTGTGAATAGTGGCAATGTTTCTGCTGACCTGAATAACTTTCAGGCTCGTTTCTGAAGTTCCTGGCAGAGCAGCCCTGGAGCTGTAAGGGCTGTGCCCCACTCTTCCCTCCTCTCCACTCAGAGGCTGGTGGCAGCTCGTGCCCTGCCTGTGCTCAGCCTGACATTGTGCAGAAAGGATGCTCTGTGTGCCTTCTCTCTGTGGTGGAGGACAAAAAATAAGCTTGGGAAAGAGGGATACTCCAGACCATGTGTTTTGGAAGTTCTCCTCTGCAGGGAAGGATTGATGTGGCTGGATTGGTGAAAACCCAGCTCTTCTGTGTCTGCTTGCTGCATGCCAAGATAAGATACAGTTGTGAAATGGAGCAACCTATTTAAAAACATTCTTCATTGTTAGAGAAAAACATGGGTATGAAAGAGGGAAAGACAGGGTTGTGATGTGGGTTGGTCATGCTCTCGTAGCACCCATTTAAATTCCCATTTATATTTTCCTAATACGCTCATCTCCTTTTTGCCTCAGAGCTATTTTAATTGAATTTGCTTGTTCTGCCTGCCATTTAGCTGTGAGCTGCCCTGACTAAAACCAGTTCCAATGCAATAACAAACCAAGCTGTTTCACTAAATTTCCGGCATTAAAAGCAGCTGACCTTCATGTGCTGCAGGAGGAGTGGGGGGTGTCTAGTGGGTCTGATGCTGAGAGATGCACGCAGAATCAACTGCACATGTAGCTTGGATGAGAAATCATTGTAATTGCACTAACTGTCCGTATTAAACACAGTTGCTGTCTTTTTATGTGCGAATGTGTGTGTGTAATTTTCAAATATTGTCTGCATTTGAATTGAATTATCAAATGGGCTGTAATAGAAGGCTAGAATTCTTTTGGGATGAGTGTATATTTTATAATAACTAGTTCATTATTAAACATAATGTAGCTGTTTCTCTTTAATGTACTTTTTTCATTTATTTAGGAAAAAGGTGTTTTAAAAAAATTCTCCAACAAATACAGCATTGCTACTCTTGGATAAAACACAAATAATGGAATTGAGTCAGAACTGTACAGCTATTAAAAGTGTCTTTGTCTAATTTGTAACACAGAGCAGTCAGACAATGCACTATTTCTCTCTGACGCTATATTTCTGTTGGTTTTCTTGGACTTGGCCACCAGGAATATCAGACTGCACAGGGCAGGGACATCCTTGCATCATTAAACTGATGAGTTTTCCCATCCTTTTCAATGGTGAGGACTTCACCCACTGAACTGCTGAGATTAGACCTCTTTGTTGCAGGGAGGAGTATCATGTTTGCTTATGCAGAGCTACTGGGGCAGATAGTATGGCTAGAACAGACTTTATTTCTTTTTTTCCACCTGTGCTGTACTTGCGGGACTCCTGATAGTCTGTTTCAGGCTCTTGTTGAGTGAGTGATAAGATTTTCAAACAGAGGTTTAGAAAGTCTCTGTTGTTTCTCAGTGGCTTGGTTGGAAAAGAATGTGTTGAGATAAGGCCTGTCAGTACCGCCGATGGGTAACCTGTGTGCAAACAAGCAGAGAGGCGGCTCATTTGTGTGGTTTATAATGCTGCTTTACGTCTTAGTTTTATAAATAACTCGACTGCTTGGGCAGAGAAGCTGTCTTGTGAAATCCGATGTAATTATTGGCTGCTGCCAGAGAGCAGAACATGCATTAGGAAATGGTATGGAGGAAGCAGGGCTGCTTCTGTCTGACCCCTCCTTTCCTCTCGCCAGCGTGCTCAGAGTCCGTGTGGCTTTCAAATCAGATTTGAAACCTGTTCGTTTAAGCAAACTGCTTCCTCTGATTCTGGTCTTGAAAATCATAGAATCATTAAGATTGGAAAACACCTCTAGGACCGTCGAGTCCAACCAATAACCCAGCTCTGCCAGGTCCACCACTAAACCCTGTCTGTAAGTCCCACATCATAAATGTTTTTTTAACACTTACAGGGATGGTGATTGCATAACTTCACTGTTCCACAACTGCCTGTTCCAGTGCTTGTCAACCTTTTCAGTGAAGAAATTTTTCCTAATATCCTTCTATTGCTTAGAATAACTTGAGGAGAGCACTTCATAAAATCACTTACTAGAAAACATAATAGGTGTTTGAACAGGTGGATGCATTCTCAGCGTAATAATGAACACTTGGACAAAATGTCTTGATTTCTTTTTTTTCTCATTCTCATGGCCTTGATTAGTTTGATTTTCTTCTCTGCTAGAAAGTAAACTTTAGCATAGTACAATAAAGACTATAAAAAGTAAAGAAAATGACAGTCTATAGAGGTATAAGAAGCCTGGAGAAGAGCAGGTCCAAATATTGGCTGTCCAGTAAGGAGTCTGAGATATACAATGCTATTATTAACCAAAAATTTTTTAAAACTTATTTTTGTTGTGATTTAAAAAATGTCACATGACTCAGCGTGATTCATACCACCTCTCCTTTCCATATTTAATTTTGTCATTTGAGTAGCTGTTACAACACTCAGTTTCCCTTCCACAAGTTATTCTACTGCTCTTTGGAACAATAAGGCTTAAGCAAAACAGAGATATACAGATCTGGGTGGGAGGAAAAAGAGGGAAATGAAACTCTCAAAAAGACATGGTATATTTTATTTTCCCAAAGATTTGTGTATAAAGAGAACCTGATGTAGGAACAAGTATAGGAACACTGGAACTTTGTGAAAGAAATATACAATACAGTCGAAAATTACATTACTGCTACGTGGCAATGATTTCAAAATCCTTTCTCTGGTAAAAATTTCAGGCTGGTTTTAGTCTGCTCCACTTGTTAGTATTTTCATCTCATCTATTCCCTCTATAGGGAATATTCTTTCACCTCATCTATTCACCTCTCCAGCCCCCTTGCTCTTGAGCACGGCGGTTGCGGAGATGAGTTCCCAGTACAGGTCTGTGGAAGGTGGAGGTGCTCCCTGGGCTGGTGCAAGTTCAGCGTTGGCTGCGTGGTTACGAGCAGCCGTTGTTTCTGTCTCTCACTCCGCTTCAAATGTGACATCTCTGTGCGCAGTTGTTCCCCATATGTAAAGCTCTCAAATAGTTGTGAATGCCTGAGTATAGCTATAACTACTTTCTGTGGGCTGAATAAATCGTACCCAAAATATTCCTTAGCCTTTAACTTAGTAAGTCTTACACTGCTGTAGACATTTCAAAAATGTCTTTATTTTTCATCTCTTTCTTTTTCTACTGTAAGTAAGCAAAAGTAACTGAACTTTTCCTTACACAATGTAAGTGTTTTATAGATTTCAGGCACAAAAAGAGGTAACAAGAAGTGGTTAAGAGCAGTTGCTGTATTCCTGGTACAGAAGCTGAGGGTACTAAGGACCTTAAAGATAAGAAAGTAAGATGTTACATGCTACATTATCTCATCATAATAGCTCAGTTTGCATGTACATAATGCATTGTAACTGCTGTTTTATGGTGAGTTTTTCAGATGCTGTAATTGCCTGGTGAACACTGCTTTGCTACATTCATTGACTGATGAATTCTGTACAAACTTTAGACACATCACGTAATGGGATGTCTGGGAAGTTGCAACGTGAAAATTTTATTTGATTAGCTTAAATAAAATTGATAAATAATAGGGAACATAATTTTAGCTTTAGAGAGGCTTTGAAGAGGGTAAGTGAATAAAATATCCACATTGGTGACGCAGCCTTTGCAAGAGACCTTATAATTCACGTGCATTTCAAGATCACAGCCAATTACAGAAAAACAAAATTTTGCTTTTACTTTACTTTGTAAATTCATCATTGGGGAGTTAACTTCAGGAGTCCTTACTTTAATCATCATAGTGGACGTATCACAGAGTATTTGATTTCATGGGTGTTTTGGAATATAGAAAATTTATTTCTCTCAAAGGCTAGATCTTTTGTCATGTTATTCCAAGAATTGTTCATTAAAAGTTCGGGTTTAAAATTATTATTATTGTTGTTATTATCATTATTATTTGCTGCTGATTAAAAATAGGGGAAAGGAAAACAAACTGAAAACCTGCCAGTGAGGAATTTACTGATGACATGAGAGCACTTTCTTTTTGAAGATCATTTCAAAGTACTACACAAAAATGATCTGGCTCTCTGAAGGGATTTGGCACTCTTGCACCCCAAGAAATGCGTCACCACAATTGTGGTGGATACTCAAAACTGAGTTCTGCAAGAACAAGTCACTCTATCTCCTGCCTTTTTGCTTGAGTGGAACGTGAGAACGCGAGATCATGTTTCATCATTCATCTGTATAATCACTTTCAGGTTCCTTCAAAGAGTGGCAGAATCCCCCACGAAGGAAATAAAGCAAGACTTCATAGTGCTTAATGAAAAGCAGAGGGTGGCTGGCGCAGGGAAAGACATGGAGGCTCTGCACCACAAGACACTGCTACACAGCATCTTTGATGCTAAGCATTCAAATCCACCCTGTGCAGTGGTATGAGAAATACAGGGGAGTGGTGGTGGTGTAGCCATGGTGGTCTAGGATGGATAGTCTAGAGAGGCAAACCTTGTCTCTGTCTCTAAGGGATGTGTTTTGTTTTGGCGTGAGCTCGGCCCTGTGTGGCCCTAGCAGGCAGGTATCCTGTTTGATTAATCGCAGCGTATGTTGTGATAGACGGTCAGCATGAGCAGCGCTGCCTGTCAGCATGCACACAGCCAGGGCATATGCTCCTTCCTGCCTTGCAGAAATATCCAGAGGGGTATTCACAGTGCTGAGCTTGGTGGCGTGAGGATGGAGTGTAGAGGACAAGGAGCAGTGATAAAACCTTGTGAATACAACCCATCCTATACTTCATTTTCATCTTTCCAGTTTTTCTCCCCAAAATGTGAAAAGAAGATAGGCGAGCAACTCATTGAAGTCATCTGAACCCTCTGAAAGCTGTTTTACGAGTTCATTTATCTGGCTTGCTTGTGTTTCTTTGTAACTTCTTTCTTCTGCCAAAAATAACTCTTAGACTATAGATTAGCTGCTGTACAAATAGCAGTAAAATGGCCCAAAACTCCAGGAATGGACTCAATAACAAAGTCAGGATTGGAGGGGTTTGGGACATTTTATTCCAAACCAATTGAATTATAGAATTTTCTTGCAATTGCAAAGGCAACAACTGTGCTCTGTCTGTTGTGTAAATGTAATGCTTTGTATCAATGCCACTGTGTTTTTCCTTTGAGAAAATATTTGTAGGTTTCATTATTTCTTACACTGTGTGTCTTGTCAGGAGAAAACAATGTCTTAAACTGAAAATACTCTTTTTCCAGCCTTACTGCCCTTGTCTGGCACCTCAAGTGTCAGCAAGGTCTGGTTACTTTGGTTGAGAAAGAATTTTTCATGGTGCATATTAACAGGTGCAATGGCAATTGCAAATTTGTCCTAAGCAGATGGGTCAAGATACCGAAGTGCAGAGTGACGCAATCCATCACCATGCTCTCATCAGAGTAGAGCAGACGAGTTGGGAAACTGAGGACCAGCCCCGTTTGTAAGCCCTGATACTATTAACATGATTTTATCTTGCAACAGAGATTTCAGTCCCATCTTTTTTGTTTGTTACTTTGTTTTGAGAGAGGCTCTGCATTAAAACCGTGAAAAGTGCGGGTGCTTGGCTGCTCTGACTGGCGTGTTAAAGAGGGCCTTGGAAATAATTTGACTGAAGTTTCAGCAAAATGAGTTCAAATGTGGAGGAGAGTGTAGCCTGGATCTCTTTGGTTCACAGGCTCTTTGTAAATACATTATTTTAGTTACGTATTTGAAACCACTGATGTGTGCTTGACTTCAACTGTCACCAGTGGTGCTGTGTCAGCCCCCAGGTACACTGAACGGATGTTTGTTTATTCCTGGATTTGGGTAAGGAATGGAAAGACAATGTGTGCTTTGTGTGTTTTGCCCAGGAAATAGATTTTTCAACCTGAATACTTGGTTAGATTTTAGTTTCGACCTTAGAAACTTCAGCACACACATTATTTCCTTCCTTTTTTTTGGTTTTGGAGGTGATGACAGGAATTACTGCATTTATTTTCCCACCAAGAACAAATTGTGCACCCAAAAATTTTCTGGGAAAGCAGCAGAGCATCTCTTCTTCTAAATGCAGGATCCTTATGTAAGCTTGCGCATTCCTATCGGCCTATTTTTCTGAGTAACTTTTTTAAAGCAGGAGAGCTGGCCTGATGCTTAAGGCATCGAGGATGTTGCTTGGCAACTTTGGGCCGTGCATGGGTTTCTGTGGGAGCAGCTGGACAGATGTTTGCACACAGGCTGACTGGGAGCAGCGCCTGGTGGTGACCGAGTAAACCCAGTCCTAAAACTGTTTCAAGAGATGTGTGATAAAGTAAACATTTGCACTGTGAGAGGCTGTTCATGATACTTGTTATTTGGAAAGTGTAAAAAGCTGTTCAAAAGGTGAGAGGCTGAGATGCCTTTCCTGGGTATTTTTCAGTGCCTAGGGGACAGATACATGCCATTTGTCATTTGGGTGAGTGAAATTTGTTTAGTTTAAAGCTGTGATGATGATGGTTTGATGGTTGAAGATGATGGTTTGTTTTGGTGTTGCCTTCCCCCACCCCCCAACTGTTACAGTGTTATTTTCATGCTATTAAGAGGATTTACCCTCCAGAGACCCCAAGGCAGACATCCCAGGACTGTTTTGCAGGTCTGTGTCCAGTTAGCAGTTGGCTGCATTTCAGTTAGAAAGAAAACAGTGGAGTGTGAACCTCTGCTAATTTCTATCCTGATATACAATTTGCTGGGTGCACACAAGGCATCCAACTTTAAGGTATGCCACTACATTTGCCAAGGGAAAAACACAGAAAACCTGGATTGGTAAGCAACCTCTGATTTTTCCCTGTGACTACTGATAGCGAGAGCAAGTTGCAGGGGGAGTAAGCTGTTGAAGCAGAAGGAAGGGATGAATGTCTCTTCACTACCTTCATTTTTACTGGCAGTGTCCCATGAACTGAATGTGAGACTTAAACTGTAATCTGAATCAGATCATGTTTTAATGCATTTTGAAAGTGTCTGAGCAGCTATAAACGTCAGGTGGAGGAGCTCCTGGCTGTGTGCAGAGGCTGTTTGCTGGAGGTGGGCCGGTCCCCATGAGCCCCGCTCAGGTGGGGGCTGAAGGTTAGGGGTACAATTTTGACCAGTTGCTCACATAAATAAAGGCTGATGCCCAACATCACCATCTAATGCCAGCACAAGCTGGCACAGCCCCCAAAAGAGGCAGTGGTGTGATATTGCTGTCATTCTCATTGCTCATGTCACACCCCACCACCCACTCCTCAGTCTCGTATTGATGAGACCTCACAGGAATCGTAGTGAGGACTTGATCAGATTTATTGTTTCTCTTCCATTTTTCGGTTCTAACTTGAAAGGTTTTGCCTGCTCCTTCCCATGGCCTTAATAAATATTTGTAGTGACTTAGTGAAAGAGGCAGGAGCAGGATGGAGGAGGGAAGGAGCAGCTGGGAAATCGTGGGATTGAGGGAGACTTTTCTCCTGTTGGTGTTGCAGATGTCTAACTGTCTGGGAGAATGTGGCAAACTGGGCCAGGGACAGGCTGCAAGGAACAAGGGTGACATCTGGCTTGGTGGGCTCAGAGCCACCAGGCACAGCCCCAGGTCCTTGTTTTGTGAAGAGCAGCCACTTCTGCTGCAAAGTTTTGTGCAAGGAAAGATGTAAGAGCAAGATGAGGCAGTGTACTGGGAACAACTGTGCATTTTTCTAACTAGAGACAGAGAAATTGCAGTGCATATCTTGGGGTTTTGCTTTCTTGTTGTTTCCTTCAAGAAGTATATTTGATAGATTAAAAACTCCAGCCCTTCCTCTTTCTGTGAGTTTACTTATTGCTGTCCAATCTGTGTTTTCCTACTCTTCTGTCACTATGAGAGAATAAAAATGGAGAGGGATAGTTTGACAGGAAAGTCAGCAAACCTAAAGCTCTTGTTTAGACATGCCAGATCAGAAATCTTTTAATTTTAAGGAATCCTTGAGCCTAAAGTAATCCTTCAGCTATTAAAGAAAGCAACCTGGGGCATCTTAGCATATAAGACAATACAGATACAGGATAAATGTGTTCAGTTTCGAGCAGGCCTTCTTACCTTTTCCCAATAACCTTTTTGTATGATGATAAGCATAAACATACATTGTACTTTAAACGAGAACCTACCACTGCTTCCCTTAATTGCTATTAACCTTCATTAAGATGAGAGTTGAACTGTGTTGGGTGCTATGCAAACACTCATTAAAGTGCCTTTCCTCCCTGGTAAATCTTGCAGCTAACAATGACAAATGATATAAAAGCAGTTGGGGGCTATGCCTATTAACCTGGCCACCAAGAGTCGCTTTATTATAGATGTCATGAGGAAAAGGTATCTTAAAATGGGATTTGTAGAAGGCAGTTATGATTCAGGATGGCATTTCTATTTCTGATAGTAGTCTATAAATATGAGCATTGATTCTTCTTTGACTCAGTGAGACTCTAGCTTATGCTTAAGGTAAACTTCAGCTTAAATCCTTCTCTGAATTAGATGAAAAGACATAGAAGAGTTAAAAATATTTTTATAACTGAAATGCAAGACTGGGTTTAATGGTATGGAAAAGAGTGAAGGAAGCAACGCAGTAAAGGGACAGAATAGTCTGTGTTGGCCTCCATAGAGATGGCTGCCATCTGGGAAGCTTGTGGTCCTAGAGTTGCTAGTAGAAAATCAGAGTTGTCCTTGCCTCCTTCATTGTTAGGCTGTTCAGGAACCTTACTGAAATGAAAATAAATTAGTACTAACTGCATGTTGCGTTGTTGGTTTCCTGTAGTCAGTGTATATTAAATCAGAGTACAGTTAAACCTTATTAATGACTATGAATAAACAAAATAAATCAAAAATTAAAACCTTAACTGAGATGAAAAGCTTCAGTTTATTATTCTCTCTGAAAGCTAACTTGTATATTTTGGACACGGCCTCAGATACATCCCAAAGCATCATATATCCGTAAAATGTGGCTACTTTGTGGCTCATAATGGGGGGTTGGGGAACTGCAGCAGGAGGTAATCCTTGATAATCCAGTTAATGCTCTCAGTCAGAAAGTAACCACAGATATGAAAGTGGCAAAGGGCAGTGCTGAATTAATTGCAGTAAATCTTCTATAGGCAGGATTTCAGTTGCAAAGCATTGGGGCCAAATTTACTTATTGTTCCTTCAGTAGTCTTAAAATGGAGTGGATTTGGCAGTGACTGGCAGAGTGAGAGTTACTCCAGACAACAGACCAAATAAATCTCTACACTGAGGTCAGTAGACCAGTGTCAAGAACAAAGCTGACCTGCTGTGTCACTGAGTTCTCCTAAATGATATCTCATCTAAAGGTTTACTACTTACATATTTGAAGGCAATGGTAATATTGGCCAGTTAGTGGGCATTATGTTTGCAGTGAATGAAGACAGAAATAGAAGATGTAATTTGATTTTTGAATCTTACCTTCATCTGTTCACAGTGATCATTCTTAATTATGAGAATTTTGTTTCATTGCCATGCAGAAAGTTAAGCTGCATGAGTCATGGACGGAATGGTTTGCTTTTAATAAATGGAAGTGGATACGGTAATAATAAAAAAAAAAAGAGAAAAAAAATCATTTTGACTCCAAACCCATCTGCCCGTCTAGACAGATAGTGCCAAGCTCCTGTCTGCTAAGAAGTATCTTCTTAATAATGCTGTACTAATGCTAGTACTTTTATAGTACTTGCCATTTTTCAAAGTGCTGTGCCCAGCTAATTCATCGTTGGCTGGACTTGAGACGGCCTTTTGCTGAGTTTGATAGCATTTTTGTGTCTTGGTTTTCTGTTATGTGCTATTTTGAATGCCATGTCCAATCAATTACAGAATCACAAGAATGTTTTAGGCATCAGTTCCCAGAGCTGGGCAATAATCCTTGTCCCTGTTCTTCCAGGGTTGCCTATTCATCTTTTCTTGGCAGAGACCATGTGTCTCCCCATTCCTCTCCCCTATAAAAAAAGTCCTCGTAGTGGCCAAATGCTTTGCACAGGCCTGTTTTCCTTAAGATTGTTTTCCTCTGACTGGAACCCCATGGGGAAGGGGGGTGTGGGTGTGTGTGTGTGTGTTGGCACCTTCTCCTTCCCCTCCTCTAATTTACCTGTTTCATGTAGGAGGATGTGTTTGCTATTATTCTTCCCTGACTTTTTCTTCCTCCCTTTGAAGGGCTTTCCCAAGCAAGTTGCATGTGTTCACCAAAGGGGAGAAGCTGGAACAGCAAAAGAGGTGGATGGATAGAGAATGGAAGGCAGAGCTTTCCACCTATTTTAACCCTTTCCCTAGCTATGTGTCATTCTCCTGAGCGACTCTGACTATTGCTCATACAGTTGGGTCCTGCCACCTCAATACAGAAAATGGACAAAATACAGGGAAGGTATGTGGTACAAGGGGAAGGGAAGTGCTTTGGAGGGAAGATGAAGAGATACCTCTCGTAAGGGCTGAGGAGGAATAGATGGTTGGGAGGTCCCTGGCCAAGAGGTATGGTGCTAATAGAGGGAGGAGGAAAATGGGCCAAACTGGATATGAGAAGAGAAAAGGGGATGGGGTAACAAGAGCAGGCTGGGAGAGGTGTTCTGCAGTCAGTGAAATGGAGAGGAGATGGTGTGTTGGTGGCACGCAGGGAGCTCATGTCTAGAGCAGCAGCGTGTGGGGGGTTCAAAGGCTGTGCGTTCAGAGCGACTGCCCGTGTGTGGCATCGTGCATCCCGCCCAAGCTGGTGGTTTCTAAATAAGCAAAATGTAGGAGTTAAAAACTCCTCCACGGCAGGCAGCGTGACTTGTTGCCAGCAGGGCCTTACATGGAGGTGAGAAGGGACTGCCTTGGGCTGCACCAAGCCTGATGCACTGGGCGTTGAGATGAGTGGAGCTGAAGTGGAACCATTTGCTCCTGACATCTAGGACCGAAGCACCACCTCCAGAAAGAAAAGAAAATGGTGAAAACAAAATTATTGTCCCATAGCAAGGCAGGAAATCAGTGTCTTCTCATGCTACCCGGACTTGTCATCCGGTGTCTTCCTTTTGTGTAAATGGACACTGAATTAATTCCAGTGAAGTGCAGGGGGATTATTCACATTTCCCACCAGTGTAAGAAGAGTATGGATTCAGGCTTGCTATAAATTACTGAAAAACTTTTTTTTTTTCAAATGAGAAATAATACTAAAAACTGCTGATTCATGGAAACCTAAACTTCCTTGGAGCTTCCTTCTGACAAAAGTCATGACAAGTTGGGCAACTAACACACTTTGAAATTAGAAATTAACATTTAAAAATAAAAAAAAAAAAATACTGTGAGTGTTGAGAGCTCTGAAACTTAGGCCCATATTAGGCCCAGAGGTACCAGCTCCCTTTAATCTGTTGCGAAGATTTCCTGTTTGTGGGAGCAGCCTGTTAATACCACTTGATGCTTTGAGGTTAAATCAATGTGCTGGGAGCCTTCTAGATCCTCAGATGAAAGATGCCATTATGTATGCAGAATATCCACAAAAGGGATCACAGAGAATAGTATAACCGTGGGGCAAATCTGCATGCAGTACTGCTCAAGGACAGCATGGGTGGCTGGGGAGCACTAATACTCCTGTGATATGTCTGCTTAAAAGTGATGTCAACACCTTCCTCTGTAATGGGGCAGTGCAAGAGCTGCCAAAGGTCGAGCTGCTAAATTCTTGCTTGTTTTTTCACATATATTTCTTAAGTCTCCTAGCTTGCTTTTGAGACTCAATTTGATTCAGAGCAACTCAGTCCTTTCCTTACTTTCCTCTTGTTTTGTTTTTTTTCAAATCAAACCTCGTTAACTCTAATGTGCGTCTTAGCTGTCAAGTCCATTCCCTTGTGATTTGTGATGGCTTCCAGAGCTCCTGGTGGAAAAGAGTACACAAGTCTTGTTATTTCAACTGCGTGACCAAAGGTATGCCCTCTCTTAGTTGATGGCACGCATTTTTCTTTTGAACTCTTTCCTTCTCAGGTGCATTACGGTGTGCCAGTTCTGCTAAACAGCACTCTTGCATAGCAGGTGAAGAGGGTGATGTGTGTCTGGCTACGAGTCCGTGTGAAATACAGAACAGCACAGTTTTGCAGATCTGAGAAACGGTATGCTGCTGCCTACTGTCAAAACCTCTTTCTCCTCCTAAATGCCCCAGAGATGCTGCTAATTAAAAGAGCTATTCCCTGCTCCTCCCTCCTACCTTGATTCATATCAGAGCCCTGAGTGTAATTTGGATCTCATAAGTTTTGGGAGTTCTCAAAATGCCCTGTCTAAAGAGAGAATAAGACTCATTTATCCACTTTGCTGTACCAGGATTGAAGGTGCAGCATGAGACCGTGTTGATCTGTCACTTTTCAGCAGCCAAGCCATCACTGCCCCTCCTGCGGTCAACTCCTCCTCTGGAAAAGAGCTAGTTCAGCTGCTTCTGGTCCCCCAGAGAAGCAAAGGAGCAGTGCCTCCAAGCACGGTGATGCAGCAGAGTCTCAAACCCAATAGCCACTCTTATGTGTGTAGAGTGGAGAAGTCAGTTTTGGGCTCTAAGAGGAGCGATGTATTTACCACACTGGAATGGTGCAAGTAGGATTAATCCCCTCTCAAACTGCTTTTGTATGCACTACAAATTTTTGATGCTTTCTGACATGTGGCATGTTGTGGTCTGTACTGGAGTGCAAACTTGAAAATCATCTTCAGTTTTACATTATCCCTTTTGGACCAGGAGCTGACATGTGACAGGACCTATATATAAATTTTTTTTTATGTTTTGGCAATGTTGTTGAGGGAAATACGGTTCGTATTTTAAGAACGTGTAGTTTGTCACTGAAAATTAAATTTGAAAAGGCTGGTAGCCGTCCCCGTCCCATGGG
>VXAZ01004522.1:2848326-2970639 GCA_013399875.1 Gymnorhina tibicen
GCCGCAGCTCTGCCGGGGGGGCGGAGGGTGGGAGGGGGATTGCAATTTTAATTTTTTTAGGACGATACGCATTTCTGTGGGAAACTTCTGTAGGCGGCAGAGGCGCGGCGGAGGGGGGCGGGGGAGGCGTGTGGCGTGGTAGGGCGCACCCCGAGCCCCCCTCGGGCCGTGCCACCCCCAGTGCCCCGTGCCCCGCTCACCTGGGGGACACAACACCTGGGCGGTTCCGGGGCCCGGCCGGGGCTGCGCTACTCGCGATGGGGGGGTTACCCCCTACCCCCCCCGCCCCGGGCCGTGGCTTCTGCAATGCGGTGGGTGTGGTTATGCACGGAGCACATCGCAGCCCCGGACCGCTGCAGTGGCAGCACCGCGCCGGCCCCCTCCTGGCCGGCAGCGAGGGGCCCCGCCGGGCCGGGCCGCTCCGCTCCGCTCCGCCCCGCGCTGGAGGGATCGCGCGTCCCTGCCTGCCTGACCCGGCGCGGGCTCCCAGGTGCTCGGGAGCGCAGCCCGGACTCTGGAACCCCTCACTCTCCCCCATCCCCACTCCTGGCTCCGCGGAGCGAGGCGTGGAAGTGTCGGTGCTCGGCCAGGTCTGTGGGGAAAGGCGAATAGAGAAGCCGCGGGTGCGACCAGCGTGCGGGCTGAGCGGGTCCGTCGGTGCGTCCTCATCCTGGGTGCGGCCCCGCGCCCTTGGGCTGCCAGAGAGGGACCGGGGCGGATGGGTGGGTGGAATAGGATTTTCTTCTTTTTCGGTTGTCCCATTTTTCATTCAAAGGCGAAACTTCATCACATATCACCGAAAAGCTTAAAAACTCTCACTCCTATGGTGATCGCAATAGCAAAGCATCCCCATCTGGCCTTGCGCTGTCTTGATTTAATTTCTCTTGGGGCTGTGCTGGGGGAGGAAGGCGCTGGGTCAAGGCGGTTGTTACTCTCACCACTGTTCTGCAGCGTGTGCCCCTGTTTGAGGCAGAGATGGAAAATATTTCCTCCGCTGAACATGCATATTGCTTCGAAGTTGAAGGGAAACTACTTACGATGTTTGAAGTCTTTTCTGTCAAAATGATTGCAAGTCAGAGGCCCGCTTGCCAAAAAAAAAAATAAAAATAGCTCTGGGTTAGGTGTGTCCCATGTGCATCCGTCCTTTTACAGCCTAGTGAGCTGAGTGATACCTTTTTATTTTACTTTTAGCAATTGTCAACAATTGTCTCTGTCCATAGAAAGCTGAAAGGTTTGTATAAAGAAAGCGAGTATAACTAAACCCCATAAAAAATAAGAATATAAGTAAACTACATAAGGCTTTGATCAGTAAAGGTCAGATGCGACTGAATGTATGCTTTTTCTCTAAATCTATGGAGAAGGGTTCTTTCATAGGTACTAAAAGGTCAAGATCATCACATTGCATCACTGATGTTGTTAAATTCACTGGTCTTGCTGCACGTCTGAGTGTGTACATGCATAATAGAGTATAGGCAAATACTGCTATGCTGGTCTCCTTGGGTTGGAAAGTTTCAGCTCTAGTGTGAGGATGAGACCTGCATGGCAATCAGGGGAGGAGAAGAGAGCTTGAGAGCACTGCATTGGGGTAAGAGCTGCTGGAAGTTTATTCCTTACGGCACTGCATGAACAGGAAGGCTCCTTGAGCTGATGGCATGCTGCAGACCTGCTTGCTGCAGCAGAGAACATGAAACACATCGGGAAACTTAAAAAATACACTGGTTCTATTTAATCAGACCAGTACAGCCCCGGCCTCTCCCCAGACTAATTGCCTGCAGTCGCAACCCTCCGTTAGTGATGCAGCTGATGGCCTTTTCTCCACAAAGGCTGCCCCGTATGACGAAGAGCTGGTTGGATGCGCATCAGGAGCTCATCCCATGGGAGCCCGCTGCTGCGGTGGGCAGGTTTAGCCTTGGGGAGGAGCAGCGGGGGACGGGGGGGCGCAGGGTGTGGCACCCATTCCCAGCCTTCCCCTGCGCCTCAGCCTTGGCGGCTCCTCACTGGGTAGGGCTGTGTCTGACTGCTGGAGAGCTGCACCAAAACTGGAGAGGGCTGGTTTGGGTTGGGGTTTTGTTCTCTCTTCCGAGAAGGAGCAAGTGAAGGTGAAGCTACAACTTACGTAATTTTTCATTTAATCAGGGTGAAATCTGTTCTTGTCTGTAGTGGAAACCTGCTGAATATTTAGACTTTGATGAGAAAGAATTGCTATTCAGAGATTTTTCTTTGAAATCTGGGGAGGGGTAGGTGATAGTAGATTTGTCCCACAGCAACGTGGTCGCACCTATGTTTGTTATATTTGTTGTTTGATGCATGGTTGTGAGTTCCATAGGGGTTATGCATAGTTGTTTTCTTAAAATATGTAAAATGCCACTTCTTTGTATTTCAGGCATGATCTTGAGTTAACAGAAAGTTCTTGAAATGTGTTAAATGTGTTATTCACGGTGGGTGACATTCAGACTTGTTTCATGGAAATCTCTTGTACCAGTAAATGACTGCTTGTTGTCTGAGGGAAAACGTCAAACCATTTATAAGTGGTTATAAAAGACTTCTTGTCTCTCATGAGATGAAGCATCAGCTTTATTTCTTGAGCTACAGGATTTTCAACACAAAAGTGTGAAACTGTGTGACTTTGTCACATCAAAATACATCCTTGGGTGAGAATCTGTGTGTGTTCAGTGCATGTTCAGTATATGTTGGGCTTTGAAAACGAAGGGTCGGTCCATGCAGGGAGGGCTGTTGTGGGTCTGCAGGACTGTGTTTTTTCAATGTGTGAAGCATGGCCCTAGGATTCTGTGGTTTAGCATTTTATTTATCACATTTTTACAGGAAATATGTTATGACAGCAGTGTTTGAATGTTCAAAGTGTTTTGTTCGAAAAAAATTTCTCTCTAATCAAGTGAGTATAAATGCATGCCTATAACTGAAAAATATGATTGCTGTCAACTAAGCTGAAAATTAGGCTGAAAATGTGTTTATTCTGGAGAATCATGATGAATGGTTTTTATTTGGTACAAAAGTTATAGAGTATAAGAGTGTTACACAGAACTAGACTTAAATAAGCATCACTAAGCAGTTTGAGTCAGTGCATAAAGGAAGTCTTTAAAAGAGATGAACCACTGGAAGAATCATAGATTAGCTAGCTTTTATAGCATGTTTCTCTAAATTTTCAATCTCCAGTGTTAGCCATTTATAATGGCTGGGGAATGGTCCAAGTCTAAATGAGTATATGGACACATAGCACTTCTTCTCTAAATAGCTGGCTAGAAACACCCAAAGAGGAAGGCTTATTTTCTTTGGGAAGATCTCCATTTCTTAAAGTGAACAGCCCAGGTAGTGGAGAAGAGGAGCATAAGCACTTTTCTTGGCTTTGGCAAGAGAAAACCTATAGACCCTTTGCTCCCTCCCCTGCCATTCTCAAGCGTTGTCACCATCACCATCAGTGCAGAGGAAGCTCGGAAGGATTGCTGAGGACTGAGTACCTCTGGAAAATCAGAAATGGGTCAGTATTTGGGACAACTGAGTTAATCTGAGACAGTGTGCTGTATAGACAGAAAAATCAGTATCTCCCTCACCCTTCCTGAGTAATTGATATAATGCAATTTGAGTAATTGTCAGCTTTTTGTCTCCTGAGGAAAATGAAATCTCTAAATTTTACTTGGTCTTTGTATCAGCGGAGCTGGCTGTTCTTGAATAAAGTAGATAAAAGCAAAAAGGAAATTATAGTCTATTAAATTGTGAATCTATTCGTGTCCTATGGGATGCAGTACATGGAAGGGTATTACAGAAATGAAAGTTTAAAAAGTAAATAGAAATTTTAAAAAAACTGGGGAGGGGGTAGATTTTGTACCTAGACCTCTTCAATTTTTACCCTTCCTTTTTTAGATCTTGGAAATACTTTGTGTGCCACAGACAGAGAATCCTTTTCAGTGGCTTCAATATCTGTCAAAACTTACCTGTTGGCAAGCTGAGAAACAAAAAAAGTACTGAAATCTGCATGAGGATCACCCACCAGATGTTTGATCCCACTGAGAAAAGTCTTTCGGTTTAGAGGGTTATAGAAGAATGTGAGAACTGGGGACTCAGCATGTGTCGGGGATAAAGAGCTAGAATAAATGGAAAGCATATGTGAATGTAAAAAAATATTTTCGGGAAGGGGAAGGGAATGTGAAGAGAAAAAAGCAGCATACAATTTTGGATACCTGCTCACGTGCATGTGTTTGTATGAAACACATGTTTATTGGCAAATGGGACAGGAGGAAGCAGTCACAGCATTGCTGTATTAGGTGAGACTTGAGAGAAGAAAGCTCCTGTGTGGAATAGAGAATGGTTGATGATTCTAGTTTTGGACTATGTTAAAATTGGGACTACCAAGGTGTAGAATGTGCCCATTGCCTGGCTTTTACTGCAGCCTTTTTCCTAAAACAGGGGTTGGATTTCCCAGTTGGGCTTCAAATAGCAAGTGAGGGAATAATTTGAGGTGGAAACAGTTGACCCTGGTAAGCTTTTGTTTGGAGCCCTGTTGATGAACGGTGGGATGTTCACGGGAGAGAGGTAGGGAAAACACCTGTCCCTGGCCCCTGTCAGACCAGGGCAAGCTGCACACTTATGCCTGTGGGTTTGTTCTGCTCTGTAGTTGTGTCCTGCTCTTCCAGTCAGGCTCTTGCCTGTCACTCCCCCTGCATGTCCCCTTTCCCTGGCTGCAGTCACTGGCTGGGTGCCCCTTCCTTTGGGCTCCTTGTTGGATTCCTTGCCGGATCCTCTCGCACTGTCAATTCTTCCCATCACCCAAGAAAGTGGCCAAGTACCTGCCCTGCTTCTCCTCCTCATTTGGGATTATTCCTTCACATTCCTCATCCTCAGAGCTTCATTCCTTGCAGTGGCTCAGTCACAGCACTCTCCATGTCCCTGGAGGAGGTGAGTAAATCCTGGGAGACAGCCATGTGCTGGGGTGCACCAGCAGCCCTTTCCCTGGTGGCAGGAGGTGACACCGCTCATGGCAGCCGGGGAAGCTGACAATGGTGGTAACAACGGAGCAGGAGGACTCCCTGGTGGTGGAGGTTACCTTGTTTAGTCCTTATGAATCTGAGGGCAATTATATGTAACACCTCCGGTTTCCTAGGATGCACTGGCTGCAAATAAAACCTTGTTTAATAGGCCCGCAAATGTAAACAGGCTGTGAAGAACAGAAGAAAAAAAAGAACCAACCCAGCTCTTCCAGACCTAGGAAACATATGTTTATACTAACTGAGAGACCTGTTCTTGCACCCTGACTCACGTCGGGGAGTATCTTAATCTGCCAGTCTTCCCACAGAAATTGGTAAGCCTGGCCGTGAAGCAAGGCTCAGTTTGGTTTAGATGGAGGTATCAAAATCTGACCCAACCAAATCATAGCTTAGGTCAGGAAGCTGTAATCTTCTAAGGACCCTGGAAATTATTACTTCACCAGGTGCACTGTATTTATTGCTGTTTTCTTTCAATTAAATTACTGCTGTTGCAGAGCAACTCTCGGGGCAGACAGAGCTTAGCCCCTCTGCTTCCAGCATGGTGTGATCACTGAAGGTGCCCCACAGACGCACTGGAGTCCATACATGGACATATGCATGTATACAAAGAGAAACATCACTGCTTGCCTTCGAGAATTATTTGTAGCAAGAAACCTGGTACCTCTAGTTTGTTTCTAGTAACAGTTCCTAACTTCGGCATATCAGTAAATACAAGGCTTGATAAAGGTAAAGATGGTGGGTGATGTATAAAACTGTGTGCTCAGGAAAGCAGGGTCTTTTGGTCTGGCCAGATGGTCTTGATAGTCTGGGCACAGAGCCCTTTGTATGGGGCATCTGGCACTGGCATTGGCCAGGGAGGTTGGGGAATGATGGGCAGCTGCCTTTTTGGAGGTCAGCATGTCACTTTGTCTTGAAGCAGGCATAAAACACAGGTCTCCCTTCTACTTGAGGGTCTGGCCCAAGGCACAGTGGCTTCTCGTAAGCAGGTTTCTTAATTGATTTTGTAATGATCGTACAGTTTGCTGACTCCACCAAGCGGTTTGGTGTGGCTGACACGCTGGAAGGAAGGGATGGCATTCAGAGGGACCTTGACAGGCTTGAGAGGTGGGCCCATGTGAACCTCATGAGGTTCAACAAGGTCAAGTGCAAGGTCATGCACATGGGCCAGGACAATCTCAAGCTCAAATACAGGCTGCGAGATGGATTGAGAGCAGCTTGGGGGTGTTTGTGGAAGAGAAGCTCAAGATGACTCAGCAAGGCATGCTCACAGCCCAGAAAACCAACAGCATCCTGGGCTTCAACAAAAGCAATGTGGCCAGCAGGCTGAGGGATGTGGTTCTCTCTACTCTGCTCTCGTGAGACCTCACCTGGAATATTGCTTCCAGATGTGGGTCCCCAGCACAGGAAAGGTGTAGACCTGTTGGAGTACGTACAGAAGAGGGCCACGAATGTGATCAGAAGGCTGGAGCTCCTCTGCTATGAAGACAAGCTGAGAGAGCTGGATTTGTTCAGCCTGGAGAAGAGAAGGCTCTGGGGAGACTGCATTGGGACATTTCAATTAAAGGGGGCTTACAGAAAAGGCAGAGAGACTTTTTACATGAGCACATAGTGATAGGACAAGGTGGGATAGCCAGGTTGTCCAGAGAAGTTGTGGATGCCCCATTCCTGAAAATCATAGAATCATAGAATACACTGAGTTGGAAGGGGCCCATCAAAGATTGTAAAGTCCAACTCCTGGCCCTGTGCAGAACACATGTGCCTGAAAGCGTTTTCAAAGGCCAGGTGTTCAAGGCCAGGTTGGATGGGGCTCTAAGCAGCCTGGTCTAGTGGAAGGTGTCCCTGTCCATGGCAGGGATTTTGGAACTAGATGAGTTTTAAAGTCCCTTCCAACCCAAACTCTTCTAGGATAATGGCAGTACGTGGCTACTTTAACCATGTGTCTCACTAGGCAAGTGCTGTTTTAAAATCTCAAGAACCGCCCTGGAAGGAGGAGCCCAGCTGTGGGGTTGAAAGGTGAAGTGAGATGACAAGGGTTTTTTTTAACCTTGGAATTTGTCTTTTCCATTTCTTCTGTCTTTCCTGCTTAGATCATTCCAGAAGACTTAAGATTTTGGTCAATTATATATGCTTAAAGAGAAACACTGTAATGTAGTTTCCACTGTACTGGAGCATTATTCTTGTACAGCTGGAGCTGGCAGCCTTTCACTCCCTTACCACCTCCTTTTTTCTCCTAAAAATAGCAGCACACTACAGCAGTATTACAGGAGAGGCAGAAGAACGTTTCCTGAGCAACAATTTTTGCCGGATAGTGGTTGAGGTAGCATCAAGAGCAGATTTGGGGGGAGTTGGAGGAAGATATAAATAGGAACAGAACAAAATGGGACAGAGGCAAAACTGGTACGGAGAGGATGAGGCTGGTCAGTGAAAAGCCTATGGATAGTGATGTTCACTGGGCTGTGTAACAGCCTGCCTGGGGAACTGGGAGAAACCTCAGCACCTGAATCATTTAGGAGTTGTCGAGACAGAGTACTCGGCAGCACTGTATGGGTAACAAATTCACAGTGCAGAGAGGAGGCGTGGGTGACATGACCTAATTTTCATTTCTGATTTCTGTGATTTATTAAAGAGTTTTGCAGACTTTCTCTTAGCAGGCTTAGAGCTGGAATTTGAGGCATGGCAATTAGGAGGATCCTTTAATACTGTGCCAGCATGCTGTCGGGGTTTCATCAGTTACTTGCAGGAGTAGTGTGCTAAGTGCAGCAAACAGAGGGGACAGGCTTTATGCCAGTTTAGATCTGGTTTGATACTGGCTTGCTTTCTGTGTTCAGTCCTGCCCTCAGTGCCACTACTCATATTTGTGGATTATAATCATCTATTCATGGGCTATGGTAGATATTTTGGAAAAAAAATTAAAAAATAACCACCACCCACAGCCACTTCTCATGCCACCCTATTTAACTGACACTCTCAAGAAATAGAGAATAGCTGATTTGTCTCACTTTATCCTGATCTTGGGAATCCCTTCATGCCTGGGTTGGAGAAGCAGAGTCAGCAGACAGTGCTTCTGCCCTCACCGGTTTTCCAAGATAGGAAGAAAAGACAGCACCCACCTCCTTCATCAATATATTTAAATACATTCAGCCAGGCTTTCTGTCTGCATAAAAAATGTACCTACTTTTATTTGCACATAACTAAATATGCCACACAATTATTGTGATGGTGAAATGCTGATCTAACTAAATTACTTGAAAGCTAAACTAAACTTACTTGAAAAGCCGACCTTACTCTTCTAAGTGTTGGTGTTAAGGTTGTTATTTCTGATCTGGCTCCCATTGACCACAGTTCTTGTGAAGGCCAACCACATGGAATTTCACACTTTGAGGTTTGAAAGTGTTCTATCCTCATCTGCTACTTCTGTGACTTAGATTTCTTGACTTCTTCTTCATTGTGTGAACCCGAAACTGTTTTTCTTACACTTGAACCATATATAATCTATGAATATTTTTCTGTGTAGCTTCTCTGCCAACATGACAACGCAGAGCAGTAAAGCCAGTCCTTTTCTCAGCCCTAGGGGACAGTGATTTAATTAAGGATGCAGAGCTGAAGAATAAAAAAAGTTCCTTCTTTTAAAATTTTTACCAACTTCCCACTGCTGTGCTGTAAGAACAGACGTAAAATATCTCTTGTCAGTATAGGGCAAACTGCATGATTTTGGGCTTACCCATGGAGGCAAGATGGTTACACTGACCAGGATTCCAGCAGCTTCTGTAACAGGAATGTCTGTATTAAAGCAAACTCTTTACCTGGCTTTGGACTCCCTTCCTCTTCAGCTCCAGTTTTGTTTTTGCCTATCTTCTGTGGAGACATGATCACTGTATTCTCCCTATCCCTTGTTGTTCTGAATCACCTTGCCTCACCCCAGCAGAAATTTGGTTATTGCAATTTGTCTTCCTGTTTGCTGTGTCCTGCATTTTCCATCATCTGAAGTGCCCCGTTATAACTCTAGCCAGTGTTTCTTCTATCTAAAAGCAAAATAGCTGGTATGAAAAAAGCTGCCCCCCATGACCTTCTGATCCTATGATGTTGCTTTGAAGAACACCGTCAGTGTAGTTATGCCTCCTTCTTTTAACCAGTCTGTGGAAATCAATACAAGTGTTTGGTATCTCCACAGATTTGTAAGAAATCTTGCTGTGCCTTTTTTTTTCCCAAGTAAGAAAATGCTGGCATGCACTAGAAGATGCAGCAACAAAGCATCGTGTTATAAACTTTCTAGTTGCATAAGAAGATACCCATGGCTCTCTGGCTTCCAAGCAGTTATAAAGGGATAAAACCGTTACCTTAACTACATCCTGCATTATGCACTTTACTGAAAATGCTTTGCTACCTTTCTTTTAAGGTACGCCAAGGTTATCATTGTTCCTAACCTGCAGAACTGTGAGTGTGCTTCCTTGATAGTGTCCTTTGAGCCTGGAATGTTGTTGTAAGAAGAAAAAGCTCTGCAGGACTGGATTTGGCAAACAGATCAAGGTCTCAGCCAAGGAAATACATTGTCTGTTCATTTTCTAAACAAAACTAGCTCAGATGAAGGCATGTGTTTTGTATCTGGTTTCCACTGGCTTTATTTTGATTTTGTAAAGTAGATGTGATATGCAATTATTTCTGCAAACGTGAAGTTGTTTAAAAAACACTAGTTGTTAAATATTTCTTAATTAAATGTTGGCTGCTGAGCCTGAAAGAAACTGTCCAGAAATTCAGAAGGGATAGCAGAAACATTAACAAGAGTCTGAATAAGAGTTTACATAATGAATGGAATTATTTCCTACTTAAAAACATACTGGAGATGTGGGCTGAGAAGAATTCACTCCTGACTAAAGAGTGTGGACTAAAGAGAAGGAGAGCTTTGACTATACTATGGAAAAGTGTGGGATGCTCAATGAGGTGATTAAGAGATCTTTTCCTCCTTCCATTTGGTTTTTCAAAATCTCATGTTTAAGCCCAACACCTTTACATTTCCAGGCAAGGAATCCTACTTTCTGGTGGCATTTAGTCGTCATTTTAAGAGCTTGGGTAGCCTACTCTTAATCTACTATTCTGAAGTTGTGATGTATGGAAACCCCATTTTAATTAACTCTGTGGACATTTTTAGAACTTTATTTCTTTCTCAACTCTGGTTAGCCATGCAATAAGGGAACTATTGATCATTAATACTAGAGAGGTAGAAAATTAGAACATAAGAGTAATATAAAGCATTCCTTAAGATAGCAGTTCTGCAAAATGGATGGTATCTTCCAGAATTGGAGTGACGAGGCATGATGACAAATACATTCCATTAGAAAAAGGCAATTCCTTGAAAACTTAGTGTGAGCGTGGAGTATTTCACAGACTCACCGAATAAGCTGAATTGGAAGGGACCTTCAAGGATTATCTAGTCCAATTCCTGGCTCTGCTTAGGACACCCCAATAATCACACCATGTGCCTGAGAGTATAGTCCAAACACTCCTTGATCTCTGCCAGGCTTAGTGCTGTGACCACTTCCCTGGGGAGCCTGTTCCAGTGCCCAACCACCCTCTGGGTGGACCTTTTTCTAATATCTAACCTAAACCTCCCCTGACATAGCTTCCGGCCATTCCCTCAGGTCCCACCACTGGCAAATGAAGTAGTGACTGGCAGTAGGTAAAGTTTGCATTCAGTTTCAGGTAAAAAGCTTCTCAGACTCCTTAGTCCTCCCTGTCAGAGCCACAAGTAGAAACACACAGCTCTTCCCAGGTGCAGATAAAGCCCACAGCTTTGGTTCTGTCACCTTCCTTGCAAACTGCAGCATTTCTTATCAGTGGGCCTGCCCAGGATCCTCCCCTGCTTTGGAAAACAAAAGGTAGGAGGTAGCAGTGGGGACAAGGATGAGGTCCTGGGCCCTCCTGGCTGCTGTGCCTGCAAGGAGGAGGACTTCACCCCATGGTGCTGCAAGATGTGGCTTCCCCTTCTCAAGGATGTTCTGTAGTAGCTCCTGGGGCTGGTGACTGACTGACTGCTCTGCTTGGTCTTTTGTCGTAGGTGCTGCCAAGATGAATAATTCAGTTTGTCAGGTGAAAATTTAAATTGCATCAGTCACACCTCTTCTAGAGTTATCCTGTGATTAAAAATGACAAACGGGTTTCAATGAAACACTGTTTTCATATTCTCCTAACCTCTCAACACATACGTATTTGAAGCTTAAGAGTGTCACACACACTCTTCAAAACCCATCTTTAAAATGATATGTTTAATGTAAGGAAGGAGAAAAGTTTCACCTTAGTTTAGAGAGAACTGAAAGTGTATTCATTTTCACTTAAAATATTGACCTTTCTTGCCTCACTGCTAGGAACAAACCCTAGCTGTTCAGGCTTTGATTTTTTGCACCTGTCTTGCATGATCTCTTCGCTGAGAAGTGATGCTTTTAGACTTGACAAAACCTGAATGATTAATCTGGTAGCCTACCAAAATAGCCTTACAGTAGCTGATAAATCCTGTGCAGTGATTGAAATTAACCTTAATGTTAAATTGTTAACCTCAACCAGTAGTATAACATGGAAAACCAATGCATTCCTTTCCTGAAGGTGCTCCCACTTTGTTTAGATGGCAGGTAACTTGCAGCAAAGCTGCAGCCTCCATCCCCTATGAAACCAGCCTGCAGTTTCAGAAACATGAAGGCTGCATCTTAGCATTCAATTTTTCCCTGCCACGTGAGGCAAAAGGCAAAACCAAAGCATGCTGTGACTCCTGAATGTGTTGAGGGAGAGACGGAGGTGGCTGATTCCAAACATCTCTGAGTCTTCCTCAGCAGGCTGCAGGCTGTGGGCTGTCAGGATTGCCAGCTGGCACTTGCCAATCGTATTATGAATGGAGCCTGCTTGCTGTTTTCAGTGATAGTGCTTCAGCAGTCAGGCAGATGTTGCCCTACTCTGTAACAGATAGTATTTGGAGATACAGGCTCCTGGGTTCTGGTGTGCAGAGTTGCAGGGCTCTGGGATTGAGGATGATGTACATGTCTCTCCAGCCTTCAGGTTTGGGTTGGGGAAACTTTGTAGGCTCAGCAGCTATCTCAGTCATTTGGGACTCACAAAAATAACAGGATTTTGTGGTTGTTTGGTGGGGTTTTCTTGTACTGGATCTGAAGGCCTTGTGGAGGATGGGTCTTCTGAACCCCATGCTGTGTGTCCGCTGGGTGTTACACTGCCTCCACCTGCTTTGCTCAGCTTCCTCAGGGTCTTGTTATATCATTTTACCAAAAAATAGAGCATTTACTTCAGACATCTTCTCCCTTTTTCAACTATGAAGCCAGCAATTTTCTTATAAAATATCAAGTCCTCTTGAACACTGCAAGAATAGTACCAGACGGAAATGTTGTCAACCAGCTCTGCTGTTCAAGTAATCTTTTACATGAATGTGAAAAACACATTTTTAAGATGGAAGTGCTAACCCCAATTTACTGTTGCAATGTAAAGTACGATATTAGGCCTTTCATTATTCTTATTCAGGCTCCTGTTTAAACTCTGGGCTTGAATCAAACAGCTTTTTAAGTGCTGTTGGTTATACAAATTATATATAAAAGTATATAAAAATATACTTTCTAGTATATTTTCTGTACAAAATATGTAAACACATGCAGTGTTTATGCATCAGTTTTCAAGCTCTTTGCATTCCAGCTATTGGCACTATAAAAATGCATTAGTTTAATTGTTAAGATAATACTACTTGGCCATTTAATTTTCCTGGTAAAAGATGAGACAATTTGTAAGTGAATGGAAGGTTTTTAACCTAAAAACTGTAAGGGTAAGAGGCTTTGGTTCTTGTCCATGGTCTTGGAAATTGGAAAAAGAGCTTTTTAAGGACTACTTAGAAATAAATGATGGATATTAGTGCCATCTCTGAGTGTGGCAGCTGGAAAGTTTAATTATAGGCTGGGAAGTCAGTTAGGGATTAAGGAAAGTGTTAGCAGAAGGGGTGAATGTTAATGGCAGCTGTTGGCTGTAGGCTTCAGTGAGGCAAAGTACATATAGAACATAAGCGTAGGGACAAACATATGCTGGCTTTGGACATTCAAAAATTCCAGGCCTTTGTTCCTTGACACGTGACCCCAGTTTGTGTGAATTCATTTTAATATCTTGCACATGTGGAGCGGGGAAAAAAAATTCCTTCTTTAGTTTCAGAGTCCTCAGCACAGGCGAGCTTGTGTTTGCTGTTGAAAAACAGCACCTGGGCCAGGGATGAATATAAACTGGGAGAGAAGCATGCACCCGTGTCCTCGTTAGGAGAATGGCATTGGCCCGAGACAAGGAGATCCATACAATGAGATGTTTGGGCTGAGGCCCTGACATCCACGTGCCTTGCACTGGCTTTGCTCTGGTCCCAAACAGCACACTGCCTGTGCCTACAAAGACCTGAGAACTAAAACAAGTTAGAAAACCCATGGCGTGGAGTGTAGGGTTCATAAGCACATTGTACCTTGTGTTGCAGACCCACACCAGCAGTCTGAAGGAAACTCCAAATCCTTTTGCTTCTGAAAGTGATACATTGGTAAATAGTTCTGCATCTGCTCAGGGTACCCATAAGTCCTGTTGTACAGGTCAGGCACCCCGGCTGAGGTTAATAACAATGCAAAGGGCAAGGATGGTTACAGCCACACAGTGCTAAGGCTGAGTCAGTCTTCCCTTTCTGTCATTTTCCTAGTTACTCAGTTTAGGTTTTTTCATTCAAGTACATTCATTCTGTTCTGAAAATAGCAAAATAGCATTTTTTTCTTCTTCTATGGCACAGGTTCTTCACTATATAATTTTATTTGAATGTAGAGGAGTTGGAAGGGATGTGTGCCAGACTGAAGCTTGCTAGGTTCATACATGACTTAACAAGTCTGCTTTCTAACAAAAAACTGCTTTCTACAGCAACCAGATGCCATCCCCTGAAAGAGAATGATAATATAAGCTGTCTATTGAAAAAATAAATAAAAAAAAAGAAGGGACCAAAAAAATCCCCCAAAACCCAAGAAACAAGTTCCCAAAGGCAACCCAAAAAACCCAACCAGCCCACAAAACCCAAACCAAAAATCCAGCCTTTTTGTTATGAAGAGTGTTTGAAACAGATGTGCAATCATGGCTTGTTGGTGTTTCTATTCTTAGAGAAGTTTGGATTTATCCCTCTTGTATGGGAGTTTTAAAATTGTCTTTTATTCAGCTGCAGTAGTAGACCTGCTGTACCTTACAGACATGTATGGTATGGCCAGAGTATTAGAGGAATAAAGTCAGAGAGTCATCTTCTCCAATGAAATTAAACTAATTTGAACATGTGCATTATTTATAATAAATTTCATAGATTTATAGCTGTATATGATCTTCCTTGACAATTAAAACTTGCAGTGCGCAAAAATGTATTTAGTTTAATAAGCTGCAAAACTGTCTCCTATGAGATTTCTGGGTGTTACAACACTGAGGTTGTTGCAAAAAGCTAATAATTCAGCCTTTCTGCACTTAATCCCATGTGACCAGCCATAATGAATGTATGTCTGTGGCGTATAGGGTGGTACAGTCAACTGCTTGAAAAATAACTGAATGATCTTCATAAAACATTGGTAGGTTTCAGGTGCTTGCCAGTTTTGGTTACAGCTGGAGCTGAGTGGTCAAGTGAAGTGGCTTGTTATCTGCTGATGGTATTTTCTCTCCTTGCTGGCTTGAGGGGGTGCTGGGTGGGTGCAGTGGCACATAGGGGCTGTAGGCTCCCTCTCTGGCCCGGCTGCTTCCCACTCACTGAGGAGGGACAAAGGTACTTACACCTCTTGTTCTTGGAGAGCTTACGGTCCATGGGAAGCTGTCTGGTGTTGGATGGAAAGCGCTTCATGTGGTATTTAAAATGCTGGACAGGAATTCACTGCAGGCATTTCCTGTCGTCTGAAGTGTGAGCAGAAGGAGAGGAAAAAGAAAAAAACCCTAATAAAATGCATCTCACTTTAGGGATGGTGAAGCTGCATACTTGAACCTGGGTCACTTAAGGTTGTGTCAGTGCAGGTCAAGCGATGTGCTGAACTGCAGATGAAATAATAAGAAATAAAAAGAACCCTTATCTTTTTGAAGGCAGCACACTTTTACAATTCTGTAAAAGATTATAGATGGGGTGAAACAGGGAAGAACCTCGAATTTGTGTGTTTTGGAAGCTGTGCCCTTGATTGTGTGCTTGTGTGTGAGCAAGAGAAGAAATCTCTAACTTGCTCAATCTGCAGTGGTTTTCTGGGTGGTTTCAGTTTTGGGGGTTTTTTCTGCAGTTGATTCTTCTTCCCTCTTCCCCCCACCCCTCCCACCCCCCGCTTGGAAAACCCATTAATTACAGCTGTAATTCTGAGGCTTAGATGCAGTTCTGGGCACATATGACCCTGCCATGTTCCTGGTCTTATGTAGTCCTAATGGATTAGACAAAAAAGAAAGTCTCAGAACCCCACCCTGAAATATTGCAAGCTGCTTTTCTTCTCAAGAATTCCTAAATATCCAAGTCCACGCTTGCATCCACTTAAGCCAGCTTGAACTAGCTTCTCTGCAAGTTTTCAGTTGTCTGAATGCCAGCCATTGTCTACCGCTTGGTTGGAATGAAGCAGTATCCTATATTGGCCTGTCAGCCCTTTCTAGGTTTCATGTCCCCATGGCACAGTTACTGCCGGTACCAAAGGCAGGAAGAGAAGGTCTCCTTGGTGGTGTAATGTAGGCTGGGAGAAACCAGTATAGAAATTGTTCTTAAAATACGTGTTAAAGGAATCAGTTTCGATCTCTCTTTTGATTTTCCATTTTTTCATTGGTGAGGCAGAGCATGTAGTTCATTTTGTGAGCGTATTACGATGCCCAGATTAACCTGAAATTGCAGTCTTTCCTCACCATTTAACTTTTGGTTCAGTAAGGGTTGAGGCAAACATTTGCCAGCATACTGAGAGGAACCTGACACTTCTGTTGCAAATAATTTTTCCCCAAAAGCACTGCTTGTGTTGGAACAGTTTGGGCTCTGGCTTGCAGCCATGGGTTCACCTAAGCATGTTACACGAAGTGACAGGTAGACAGAGGTAATACATATTTTAATGTGCTTGACTCAGCTAGAGACCATAAAATGAGGTAGACTAGACTTTCCTTTCCTAGCAGATGTGAGCTTGCTCTCAATTGATTAATAAGTTACAACACTGCCAGCAAAGCTGCTTAATGGCCACTTAAAGGTCACCTTAATGGCCCTGTGGCTCTTGAAAGTGGACAAGAATGTTGAGTTCCTGCCTTGTTTGGAAGATATTCTCAGCTCCTGTGAAGCCATTACAGCAAACATGCTGGGGGTCAGCCTGGCCAAATTTCTAATGGCCCCAAGACCTGTCAAGGAACTGGAGTGTGTATGTCAGCCGTGAATGGAAGCTATAGGTGAAATTGGAAATGTTTCCAATTGGAACTCTCTAATATTTTAATAAATAAGAGTGTCATGGCATGAATGTATGCATCCCTTTGGATACAGGGAGCTGCAGTTGTTCTAACATAAATCATGTGCACCCTTGTCACTGAAACTAGATCTATAATGGTAATAAATGCTTTAATTTTTTGAATGATACCCAGCAAAAGAGAAGAGACTTTGTAAGTGTTAAATTTTTTTAAAAATCAAATAATATCTAGCTAATAAGTGGGTTTTTTCCTCACTTTTTGTTGAATATAATGTATCTAAGATAGTTTTTATCCACTAGGGAGATCCTTAGGCAGGAATGTGGAGAAAACAGTGTGGGATTATGAATGGATCAAAGGTTAAAACTAAGTTGATAATTGTCATGATGAAAATATTAAACTCTTTGCTAGCTGGAGGTATGAAGAGAAGTATGGTTTTCAAACATGAAGCTGTCCTTGCAAGCTGTTCAGCATCAGTAAGCACAGTTAATCGTCAGCTGAAAGTAGGGTTTGGAGACTATTGCTCTGGAAAGAGGTGAACTGATAGCAAAGAGAACAGAGGCGAGAAAAAAGAGCCTGAGAGAGGACTAAAAATAGGACTTGCCGGAAGAGGCAGAGGAGAGGGTGGTCTGAGGGGCAAGCAGCAGCCGTCTGAAAGCTGCAGAGCCGTGCTGTGCATCCACTGTCGTCAGGGTGAGGAGAACTCAGTACATTTCAAGTAGGAAGAATTAGGTCAGACATTTGGGAAAATTTTCCTAAACAGTGAGGCTAGAGAATCAATGCAATAAATGGCCTATGGGGAACATGTAAATGTCAGCATTGTGGGATTTTTGTAACAGGTGGCATAAATATATGTCAGGTAGAGTTTAGACAAGTGGGGCTGGGAAGGGGACCACTGAGCACTGAAGTCAGTATGCAAGATGAGCTCCCTAATTAAGACCCAACATGTATCTGATGTACTTGTTTTGTGGTGGTGCTTTTGGCATGTTTGCACGTCTGTGTCTCTCAAAGAAAATGTGGTGGCTGCTGCTGTAGGGATAATTAATGCCATTCTGGAGCTGGGGGAAGGGTTAGTTGGTTTCTTGCTTCTTTGCAAACCTTTAAAGCCATGATTTCTTGAGGGTAAAATTTCTGTGGCCCCAGCTGTAGTAAAACACATGCATATAGTGAAGGTGACAGAGAGCAGAATGGGTTGGAGCCCAGCTGCAGGGTACCACTTCCCCAGGGCATTCATGACATCCAGGGAGGGGATGGATTACCTCATTCATTTTTTAGTTCAGATGTAATGGCCCTGTGAATATTGGCTTGGAGTTTTGTGTCCCTACAGAAAACAGACTGCAGAGTGAGCAGAAGAGGGAAAGGAGAGGTGAAAAGTGACTCTGTTGTTAATCTAGCATCAGACATAGCTCTAGAAGAAGCTTGTGGCTGTTGAGTCACCATTTATAATGCTCTAGGGAGTAACTGTATTTCCTACATGTTTATTGGCTCCTGAGAAGGCTGAATTGTGCACTAAGGTATCGAAGTTGTTTGATGTGTTAAATTTTGAAATGATAAACGCCTTCTTGAGCAAATCTTTCCAGTAAGGAGTGAGATAGTTACCCAGTTACCTTTTTTTTTTCCCCACCCAAACTACCACATAATGTGGAATATAAGTAAGTTGAATTTTACATGCTGTGACCTGAAGTGCGCTGAAGAAAATGGATTGGCATAAAATAATCGTTAGGTAAAATGCACAGCAGTCCTTTGTCACTTGCCCAGAGAGTCTTGCATAGGGTCCTGCACAACATCAGGAGGAAAGATGGCAAAAGCCACTGTTCATGGACTTGTTTCACTGATTTGGGCACTTACCTCTTCAGCACATGCCACAGGTTTGAAACTCAACACACTGAATAGGGTCCAGTATCAAAGTCTTTCACTTCTTTTCTGAATTGTAGCATTCTCCCTTAAATTAAGGTAGATAGTAGCGACAGAATTAGTGGTTTGTAGCCTTAAAAACACCACCATCAAGCATTTGGCAAAGATGTGTTTAAAGAAAAGTACGTGGGGAAGGAAATAATTCAGATTGTAAAGTTATTCATTCCAGAGTTTGGGAAATGTAGCATCTAGCTTAATTACCTTCACTTCTCCTCTCAAATTATCAACTTGATACGGAATATATTTTTTTATTATCATTTTAAATGCTCAGTTTCTGTTGAATAACCTAGATTTTTGTGACTTACTTTTTTGAAAGCCTAGTGATTTAAAAGCTGCAAAGAGCTTTTCCTCCTCTTTCTGCTGCAAGAATTTGTCCATTCCCTCTCACTCTTCTTTTTTTTTTTCTTTTGTGGTTAGGCTGCATTACTGCAACTTTCTGCTTTCTTATTTTGCCTTCCTCCCCCATTTTTTTTTTCTGACCACTGTCTTGTGGAGACACTTTAGGCCACCTGTCTGTCCCAATTGCCTCAACCCCTTCTGTCCTCTCTGAGCTGCTGTCATTTCTATGTGTCTGAACTCCAAGAAGGTCATACACATTGCAGAGGAATTGCCAGATCTGGTGACATCCATCTTCAGAGACAGCGTAATCCAGTATAACACTGGGTCAGGAGTATATAATGTAATTACATGGAGCTGTATGTAGAGCATTTCAGGGTTTAATAGGTAAAAAGGGTTAGAGCCTCTTTAAAGATAGCTATTTTCTTTGTCAGGCTGTATTGGATGCTGGTCTGCAAATCCTTGTAGTTTAGTGTAGCTGCACAGATGGTGAAAGATTTTGGCTTTACTGGGATGTTACGTGAAGACTCCAAAAGCTTGCTCTTAATTCCTGATAGAGCTGATCATGCAAAGGACCCTCAGGACTTAACTAGTGTGCCTTGGGAGGTGTGAACGAGCTTCCCCTGCTTTGGAAACATGTAACTAAAATGGTTCTAAAACGTGTAATCAAAGTGTAACTGACTCTGGAAAAGAATCCCGCTTTCTGGCTGATTTTAAGTGAGATCACTCTACAGATGCCTGGATCCACCATAAATATTCCTGTTGTTTTTGTGTTTCCACTCTGACCAATTCGTTCCTAGAAGTCCCTACTCCCAGACCATCCTCAGATCTTGGTTTGCATCCAACAAATGATTTTACAGCTGGTGTCTTTGAGGTGTTAAGGCTGACTGCTGGTATGTGCATTTGAGTTTCAGGGGGGAAATGTTGAACTGCATTTTCAGAGGATGCTGGGAAAATGTTTTTGCAGTGACAGTGTAACCTGGAGCACACATGTCACGGGCTAGCTGCCTGTGCCAGCTGAACAGTATTTTTGTAATCCACAGCAGGTAATTAAAGCTCTGGGGAATGTGGAGATCCCAGAAGAGTTTAAGTATAAAAACCTTGCTGTCTGATGCCGTGGGTTTGGTTGTTTAGGTTCACAAGATTTTAGTTTGTTTGAGGAGCCGGTGGTTTCCTGATGCAGTGCTCCAAACTGGAAAGTCTATTACTTGATATTGCAGGATGTGTTTTATGTTCAAAACTGACATGAATGCCCAGGAGATTAAAATCTAAATATGAAATGAATAATTCATTTCAGAAAAACAAAAGCTATTATGACTAAAAACACTGTGATGCCTCACCATCAAGTAGTCTTACTGCATCAGACCCATTTAGCACCTTCAAAAGTTGAAAAACGGGATGTAAAATTAGTGTTAGAGTAGGAAGGAACAAAAGGAAAATAGGAAGATGAAGTAGGAGCACTTTTGTCCCCAGACCTCAGTATGATGGCTCTCCTGACACAGAGCTGCCTTTATTTAACTAGGACCCAGCATGAATTCAGGGTGGTTCCTTCTGGGTTTTTTTTACTGCCTGTGATTTCTTCTTTCCTTTCTCATCTGCCTGAAGGTTTAAAGTTTTCTCAATTATCTTAATCCAGCATTGAGGAACACCTGGAGCTCCCAGTGATGGAGAGCAAGCACTGCTCAGGGGTGTTGTTGGGGAAGGCATCGCTCGAGCGCCCTGCCTTGCATGACCCATGTCAGATGTCTGCCTCCAAGAAGAAATGATTCATGACCCCTTTAAAAAATTGTTTTTAAAATTCTCAGTTCTGGGCAGGTTTATGGAAAACCTGCTGAAGCTGAGAGTGCTGCAGGGCAGCAGTGCCTGTGAGCCTGTGCCAGGGCTGGGAGCTGGGAGCAGGGCTTGCAGCCGCAGTGCTGATTTGTGTCTTGCTGGGAAGGAGCAGTGGTGGACACTGGAAATGGCTGTGGCCAGCTGAAAGAGGCATTAGGCAACTGGCTGCAAAATGTCCGTCTTCCTTTCTTCCATCTCTGAACCACACTGGATTGGAAAAAAGGCTGCAAAAACATTAAAATGAATTCCCTCCAAACCATAAAAATGGGGGGAAAATATCCAGTCACTGGAAAAAAAAAAACCAAACCCAAACAAAAAAATTATACTGCTACATTGCTTTTGCAAGTAATAAGCTGGAGAGGGTTTAATTAAGTCAGCAGTCCTTTGTGACTTTTTCAAGCATTATTCAGTAAAATAAAAAACAGGTGGTTTTGTTGCTGAATTCTAATTAATAAGAAAAATCAGAAAAGTTGAGTTGAAATTTTAAATTACAGTTCAAAGTTTCTTTTATTTCACAGGCTCTTCCATCACCTGAGCTGGAATGATAAATGTCTGGTCAGAGGGAGTCAGAAGCCCTTGGAGGAGATGGGCTTGATGCTCTGATTTGTACCTTGTCTCTCTGATTCTCTTGTTTCTGTGAGGTTAGGCAGGTCACCGGCTTGGGAGCACTGGAGCACAGTCTATTTAGGTACTGCATGAAACAAAAAATATTGTTCACAGGTGTTACAGTACTTTGGCCCGAGGGTAGTGTGATAATGTAGCACACCTGCCATGTGTCAGCAACCCGTGCAACTCCTTTTTTTTTTTTTTAAGTTTGAATTGATTCTATTTTCTGCTCAATATAAGAGAATATGGACTTTAATGATGTGATGCTTGAAGCACACTCAGCTTCTGTGACATTAAATACAACTTTTAAATAGTGAATGGTGCACAGGGAGCCTCATGTGAACATTTGGCTCCAGACCAATTTAGAAAGGTCAAAACCTCGGGTAAATGTAACCCAGGTAATCAAAGTCACTTGTTTGCAAAAAATCAGCCTGTGCCATTGAGGGCTGTTTCTTGCCTTTTTAGTTTCTGAATAAAATATTTATTAATTGGTTGTAATCACACTACAAGCAGTTTTGCTGTGGGTTTTTTTTTGGTCAAGATTTTTTAAGTGAAAGAGGGGTGAAGTTGGGTGTGTTTCTATGCAGTTCTCTCATGACCAACATCTGTGGGATGTTGCTGTATTCTCCATTATGGGTTTCTTCATTTCCTTCTCCTCTTCCTCCTCGCATCTGCCTTCTCCCTGTAATTCCCTGTTGTTTCTCACTATACAGATTTATTAAGTTATTTTTGTGTTATTTCTGCTTCGCCTTACCTTCCTGCAATGCAGTATTTGTGCAGATTAAAGCTTTTTTGTGAGCGGACGGTGTGCTGAAGTCTGTTCTAAGCAGTAGTTTATTGTGGTTCTCAGGAGTTCTGCTTTGACCTTTTGGGTTTTCTTTGTGACACTTGGGGCTTTTTTTTAAATGAATGAAATAACTGCCAGGTTTGGGTTAGATTGTGCATTTCTCTAGTTACACCCAGCACTCCCAGAAAAGTGTGTGCTTACCAGCTTGTGTGCATGGGCTCTTCCAGATGGGAACCATTTGCAGGAACTGGTGTGAGTGGTGGGCAGTGGCTGTAATCAGTCCTCCTTTTGGAGCTGGTGGATGAATCCTGGCAGTGGGGGATGAGGGGGGCAGAGCCAGCACCCAGTCTGGATGCACAGAAGGGCGCAGCAGCAACTGCCCCCCATGCCTGGAGACCTGAACAGAGAGATTGGTGGAAAAATGCAGTTCCCTTCTTCCGCTGGTAAATGCATGTTTGCCCCTGGGGAAAACTGCTTGGATCAGCAGGACAGGAAAAAATGAGCCAAAAGATGTTATGGTGGCCTGATTTTTCTTCTCCTGTTCAGAAATTAGGGTAGCCTTGGGGTGCTCTAGGTGTTATGACCTCCAAAAGGTGATCTGGAGTTTTCAGGGAATCCGGTCAGTCAGACTCTTCATAAACCTTGCGTGCAAGTGGGGCAGCAGAAATGGCAGTGATTCTGGGTTTTATTGCTGTGTGAAGCCCCCCATTCAAAGAGCAAAACAGGCCCAGGTAATTTCATTGACTCATAGAAATTAAAGGTAAACAGGAGATAAAAATGTCACCCTGTGCATCCAGGTGGCACCCTGTGCACATCCTGTGCTTCTGAAACAGAAGCAAATATATGCACTTTGTGAATTTAGGGTTGTCAACCCAAGTGGAAAGGGTAGCAAAATAGACAAAATTTTAATATCTTATGCTTTATAAAGTTGCAAACAGAGAATTTTGTTGCTGCTTTTCTATCAGTACTTAAGCGTCCTGTGATGACTCCACACAGCTATAGATAACCTCTTCTTGACTGTCATTATAGCTGATATGCTGTCTACTCTAAATCCCACTTGATGCCAATCAAGTTCTTGCTCCACTGTTAGCAAATGCTTGATTACTTTCTGTTTGCAAGAAGCTCGAATGTATTGCAAGGCTCTTAGCAGCCCCTCTATTCCTTTTTCCAGAGTAAACAAATCCAGTTCCTTAAATGTTTTTCCAGTGGTCACATTTTCTAAAGCTGCTATTCTTCCTACTCCCTTCTTGACACTCTTTAATGCATATGTTTCAAAAAAGTGTGATTTCCAAACTTAAATACAGCATGCTGTATACCTCTCCCTGGTGCTGCAGAAGGAAGAACAGCTCCAGCATTATGTCCCACAGAAATTCATCAGACCTCATGCTGCTTCCTTCCTGCTGCCTAAGCCCTATCTTCCTCATCACTTTTCACTTCTGAGGTCCCCACTCCTGCCGCCATTATCCTTACAGGAATGTAGTCAGATTCAGGACATATATGGTTTTCTTTCAGACTGCTTTGTTCTTCTTTAAGTCAGGTGAGGATGCCAGTGGTGTGTCCCAACCTCATCGATGTGATACTGAGCATGGATCAGGCACTCTCCCATCTTCCACTGATCCTCAAACGACTGTGATTCCTGAAATCAGTAAGTTTTCACAGGCTGTCATCATGGTGCTGATAACTTTGTTGGCTAGGTAGACTAGGGTTTGAGGTTTTTTTATTACTTGTACACCTTACCCCTCCACCCTTTATTTTTTTCTTGTGATAACGTAAACTATTTCTGTAGTTCACTCTTGAAAAAGTCATGTGGGGCTGTTTTAAAAGCCTTTCTAAAGATAGGCTCTGTCATCTGTACTACTCTACTTCCTTTTTATCGGCTGGGACAGATGCCCTGTCGGAGAGAGCAGGAGAGACATTACTGTAGTTTGACATGGCTTTTTGATACATTCATGTTGGCCATTTGTTGTGTTTTGTTCCTAATCTCATTATTTTTACAGGATTAGAAATCCTTTAGCAGTGTGCTCCAGTAACTTTGGTATTAGAAGTACTCTGGCTTTTCTGCTCCCACTTTCCTTTGTAAGACTGGGTGCTGTGTTTGGTCTTTTCTTCTCGACCTTACCTGGCCTCTCTGGCATCTGCATAGCAGTGGTTAATGGTTTAAAGATGATTGATGGTGGCTCCTGAAGCACTGTAGGGACATTTCCAGTGGCTCCTGCTGACTTGAAACCACTTGGCTGACTGATGCGTTTGCTCTGTTCTGCCCTTACTCCATCCAACCTGCACTTGCACATCCTGTGTGTCAAGTGAAATATGCCCCCATTATCTAGTCCCAGCTAGCTGCTGGGAAATGAGGTACTGAAGAATTCAGTCTTTCTCATGTTTTGTAACAGGTCTGGTTTTCCTTCTAATGTATTTATAGACTCTCTGCTTATTATTTGCCACATCTCTTGGTTAATTCTAAGTCACTTTTCATCCTAGTCTTCATTTCTCCTTTTATGTTCGTCCCTGAGTCACGTGTCTCTGGTTCTGCTTTGGCATACAATCCCTTTTTGATATATTCCTCCCCTTCCCAGGCCCTTTCAAAGCTTCTGACAGTTTCTGTCCCCAGGCTTGCTAGGTGAAGTTTCTCTAGAAACACTCCAGCTGCATTTTCATTTTGTGGTGGTGTTGCCAAGGGGTGCATGTGTGCCTGGGATGAGGGAGTTTTGGGTCCTAACAGGTAACTCATGTCTGCAGTCCCTTTTTTGTCCCCTTTGAAAGGTGTGTCTGGTGGTTTTAAGGTGCCTTCTCCATCTCCTCCAGAGTATATTACTCCTTTCTTAGATGTTGCCTCTGGTTTTCTTTTTGTCTTCATCAAGAAACTTCAAAGAAATCTGTATCATGCACCTTCCTAGAAGGCCAGACAAATATCTTAACTCGTGCTATATCTTGCAACACCTCCAAGCAGCCTTTTTTATTAATGCTGATTAACACCTCCCTGCCCTCCCTGCAGTCTCTCTCCTGCATCTGTGCTTGGGCCCATGTCCTGTGCTACCACATCTGTTAAGTCATTTAACCTGGAGCACGCTCTGCTGGCATGATGGCAGCTCATCTGGATGTTTAGCACCTTTCTCCATTGATTTTCTCCTGTCTCTTATTACTTTTTGGACGTTCTTTTCATGGTTTTTTTTGGTTTTTAAGGTGCTGACTCTAATGGGTTTGTGCTTATATGTGTACATTTAAGATGCAGTGGTGAACTCTCAGCACAGCCGGTGTGTCTGTGCATTGAAGTGTAAGGGTTGCACTTGTGGGGCTGGAGCCTCACAGCCATGTCAGGCAGATGGGGCACCCATCACTACCCAAAGGAGGGCTGCTGCTTCCCCCTCCCCATCCTGGGGAGGTCCAGCCCCCCCAGCTGGGCCACCAGGCCCCTAAAACCACACTGATGCTGGCATGAGAAAGGTAACAGGAGCATGGGTTGGGAGGGGGCATCCAGTGGCCCATTTTGGGGTTGTTCCCACCCATGTCCATTCAGGACACATCTCTGCAGTCACTTTGGCTTGTTGATATCCACTGAAGTAACTGTAATGCCAGGAAGGTGCCTCTTCTGCAACACTTCCAGTTGCTGCTGGCACTGGTGATGGGTCAAGAAAGAGCTGGTTTTAAGTCTTGGGGACCCTGTGCCAGGCATTTGTGGCTTGGGTGCCTCCTGCTTGTCAGGGTGAAACTCATCCACATTAAAGAGGATCAACAGAAAATGATCGTTTCCCAAAAAAGGAACCCAACTGGAATGAAGTGAGCTGAGATTCAGGCAGTTTGATGAAAACAGTTTATATTTCAAGCTTGGAAGTTGGCATTCTGGTGTGTATTCTTTTCTTGAAACATATATTGGCATTTCTGTCACTGCTCATTGCAGCAATATTGTTCTCCATATGCTCTTCTCATCAGCATCTCATCGTTATTGGATAAATATGTCTCTCATTATGCAGAACATTATTTTTGAAGCATGGAATCATTATTTTGTTACATAACTTCCAAATTTGGACCTTTGCAAAGATTTATAACAATCTTCAAGAATTACTGTAATTAAAAGAGAACTTTCCACAAAGAGAATTAATTAGATCAAAGAAGCATTTAAATGTAAATCATTAATCCATGCATTACAGGAAATAGTTTGTGACTATGTATAGTTCATTTAATTATACTTGGTTCAATTTTGTTTTCTCATTACATCACAATTTATTCAGAATTAATTAGCAATTTCTTGTCTAATATGACTTCTGTTTGCTTAATATAGCAGATATTTTCACTAGCATGTATTTATATATAAATAAAGATTTATTAATGACTGCAGTGTTAATTAAACTGTGGGCTCTGCTGTCAATTAGCTATGAATTTTGTTGCCCTGTGGATGCAACCCAGAAGGTGTGTGCTCTGAAAACGGGAGGTAGAGTGTCAAGTAGTTTTTTGAATGTATGAATACAGTAGATTGGGACTGTCACTTGCTGCAGGGGACCAGGTGACACAGAGGACAACATGGTTTTGGTTCCCTTATGGAGAAAAAGAAATTATGTGCTCTAAGTCTATAGTGAGTAGTTGGTAATGGGATTGGGAATCTCCCAATCTGCAATAGGTTGGTAGCTGAAGGGAAGAAGGTCTAAGTGTGGTATAAGGTTTTAGGATGTAGGGGTTTTGTGAAAGTGGTTTGCAGGTTTTGTAATCCTTATGTAATGTCTTCGTGTAGTGTAAGGGTATGAAAAGATTTACTTTCTGTGATTTGGTCTAATAAAAATTCTTATAAAATGCCACGTTGGTTTTTTGAAGTTGTGTTTTAATACTTTGATGGTATATTAATATTTATATTCCCTTACATGTTCATCAGCATCACTAAAACACTGATATTTTAAAACTTTTCACTGCTGAAAGTACATTCATTTTTAACTTAAGTTATTAGTAGTAGATTAAAATATGCTAGTTTGGGGCTTCTCCTCCCCCCCCTCCCCCTTTAATCAAAAGACTTAATTTTCATTCTGCTTTTCATTCTGCAGCCAAATGTGCTTTTGCCTCAGACTATCCAGTATTAGCAGCATCTGTGTTAAGTTTGGACTCTGCTAATCTTTTGGAATCTTTGAACACTGGGTTGTAAGCCAAAGCATAGCTCTCCAAGAGCACATCTGGCTTGCATAGTATTACCTCATTTGTATAAGGTATTGCTCCCAGTTTCTCTTCATTGGTTTGTTTTCTGTTTGCTGGAAAGGGGAATTTGATACAGAGGCTGTGCTGGCAACAGAAAAAGTTTAAGGAACTTGACTGATTTCTTTCTTCCTGTACTGAAATTCACATTAGAAGTCATGGTTTTGGTACACAGCCAGTTATAGTAAATAAACTAATCGAATAAAAAATTCTCAGCCAGCTGCATGTTTGATAAATTTTTAGGCACTACTAGCTATTCTGTCAGGTTTGCTGCGTACAAACAAAGGTAGAGTAATATTTATGTTGGTAAATTACTTAAGATTACTGTTATTTCTCTCAATAACTGAAATTACCTCTTCCTAGAAGGATTGTTGTGCTACTTATAACAAATGAAATGCTGTCAGAGTTCATGTGGATAAGCAGCTGTTTGCTGAGGAAGGCAGAACAACTTATTGGTGTGCACTGAGAGAGGAATGTTGTTTTCTGCCTTGTAATTTAGGTATTTTCAACCCGCGCTAGGTGGAAGGAGATAAATCCTAACAACACTGTCATCTGAGGAGTTTGTAAGAAATTGCATTTGCAATGTGTTTGCTTTGCTTCTGTTTACACCTGTAAGATAACAGTGTGAGAAGAATAGTATTTTTTTTCTTGGTGTTTGTTATTGAACATGTTGCATGCATGGGGAAATAAAGACATTTGGAAATGAGCAACTTTGGGTTAATTAAATCCATCTGCTCTCTGACTAATGATAGTAATATTGTATCCAGGGAATCTCTTACACTGCAAGATTTGATAAAGCACACTAAGTTTTCTAATAAAGCACTCTTAAAGCCAGCAAGAACTCGGGGAATTGGAGAGAAAACCAGTCCTAGAGAGTAACTCAGAACTGTAAGGCTGCGCTTCATGCAGGAATGTCCCAAAAGAATATAAGAACTGCATTTGTTGTTCCCTGACATTCAAAATTATAACTGGCAGGAAAAGTAAAACCTTTTTACGTCTCATGCTACATGAAGCTGTGGTTTATGGAGCTAATTTAAATGGCTGTTTCCATGCTTGCAAACAGCCAAGATACTATTGTTCATTAGGAAAGAAGCTACACGGGGTGCAAAAATGAACTTTCAGAGGCATGGTGAGGGCAGCTGAAGGAAGACAGGCTTTTGGTTAGTATTGGCCAGAAGCCTGATCCTACAGAGAATAGTACCTCTTTCTAAACAGCAAGTATGATAGTTACTTTTTATTTACACTATTCTAAGTAATATCAAGAAGGGGAAAAAAGTACTACAACTTACTACATGCATTACTTTTTGTATTGGTCATAGGTGCTCTTTGGTATTGTTTGAACAATAATTTTTTTAGCTGTAAGCTAGGATTTGGTAACTACCTAATTCAGAGTTTCTGGAAAAGGAAACTGAATACATAGCTTGAGTTTATCGAAATAATTATTTGATTAATTTGCATTTCATGTCTTCAAACACTTGTACAAAATGTGGTGGTGGGGGGGAAACTTGAGACATTTGTGGAGACCTGGGTGCTTTTAAAGCAAGGCAAATATAATGAGTGTCAGATGAAGAATAGTATTTTCCATGTTGACTTGACAGATGGGCAAAGCAAAACTCTGAGAGATTAAGAGTGTTCTGCAATTTAATGTTTAAAGCATACAAAAAAGAATGGCTTAGGAGAATTGAACATGGAAGATGGGTCTGTGTGATTTACATTAAAGGAACATGTTTAGGCTTCCTTCGCAGCAAGTTGAAGTTGCTCTGTATGTGATTTATCTCAGCTTAAAGCAGGAATTTAAAATAGGTCACATGAATCCCTCTCTGAAACGTCTGTTTTTCTGCTCTGCATTTAAAGTGACCATCTTGGATATGGACAGCTGAAGTTTGATTAAATGAATGCCTTTCTGACTGTCACATTTTAAGATCCAAGTTAATTATTGGTTTTGTAGGTGCTAAAGACAATTTGTTAAATAACACATTTCAAAAGGTATTTTTTTATACAATTGTGCCAGCTTGAGTGTACAAATTTACGATGTGTTTCTAAACAAGTGTGTCACATGTTAGTACCTTAATAATGTGGCCTGAAGCATAAATCTGCCATGTATGCTTTCTAGTTCTGCTTCTCTCCCGTGCTGTTTTGGCTGGCAGGAGGTGGGAACATGCACCCCCATCCCCACGCAGTGCAGGAGCTGAGCACAGGCTGAGTGCTGTGACTTGCTTTGCTCTGCAGCGACGTGTATTCACTGGAGAGCTTAGCCTTGAAAGCACAGAATACACAAGTGAGTTTGAAAATAGTAATTGGCCTCGTTTAAAACATTTTCTGTCAAGCAATTTAGCTTATCAAACATTCAGGTGAAAAAAAAGAGAAAGATTTGTACTTTTCTTATGTTCTACAATAAACTTGCTTCTACTAGTAAACATTGTAGTGTATGCTAGGAGTTCATAGTGACTTCCCAGCAGATGAATTAGCAGATGTATGTGTTGTGGAATCACCTATAATTACACAGTAGCCATGGTTACCAGGTTAAAGAAATCATGTCCCGATGACTAACTGAAATGGATTTCAGCAGACTGGTTTGCCTTCAAGTTGCTTAGTAGCAAAATATTCAAGAATAAGTCCGTGAGGTCTGAGAACATATGAGTAACAAACATAAAAAGCACACCCCTTTTGCTCAACTGAGGCAGACTCTGCTTTTTCAAATCCTTGTTTTGATACAAAATCACAGTATTTTTTTTTAAGTTGGGGTTTGCTTGTACTTAGTTTGAAAATTGGGTGCCAACCACGTATTTGCAACAAAACTATTTAATTGAAGTAGCTAAAATTTTGAATTAATATTGCTAATATTTTCATTTTGATTTATTACTGGACAAAGTTAAGTACAAACAGACTTTTCACATTCAAGGAAAGTTGTATTCCCTTCATTTTAAATCTAACTCTTAGAATGACTTAATGGAAGTGTTTATGTTTTCTTTTGGATGCTCTAGCACTTAGAAAGAAACAACAGAAGTGCAGATGAATTCAAGTGGGACGGACAGAACTGGGTTTAAGGGCAATTGTATGTTTGCACTGTTGTTGGTGGACCCATTTCAGATGTTTCTTGTATGTATAGAATCATAGAATCCTTTAGGTTGGAAAAGACCTCTAAGATCATCTAGTTCAACCATTAATATATTGCTTGGAAGCATCAAAAGTGCTTGAGTACATTTCCAAAAGGGAGTACAGGTGCTGAGGGCCTCAAGCCCCGTTGACTTCAATGTAAAGAACAAAAGATTTAATGTTTCAAGTTTCCACATGGTTTAGAAGCCCAAACTCCACTAGGTTTTGTTAGATTTAAGGCCCAATGTGTTACTGTCCCTTTATGAATTATGAACTATGTATTCTGTATTTAACTTGAACCTAAGTCCTACAATGTCTGTGTACTACTATGTAGAATAAGATTTTTTGGCAGCATGTTTTTTCCCTGGAGTATGGATGCATTTAAACCTGGTCTTTTGCACCAGGGAAGCTTTCCTAGGGATGCTGGTTGGGACAGTGTGATAGGTACTTAAATTTTAAAGTCTGAGGATATTAAGACTAAAACTTTCTGACCTTTCTTCATTTTGTATGCCTAGCTTACAAATTCACAGCTATGAGATTGTACTCAGTAGGTCTGCTCACCCTGTTTTGCAGAATAACCAACCATGACTACAGAATCGGGATCAGACTCCGAGTCCAAGGATAAAGAGCAGGATCAGGAGGAGAGCCCTGCACAGGAAGGGGTGGCAGAAACCCAGCCGCAGGACCAGCAGCAGCAGCCGCAGCAGCCGCAGCAGCAGCCGAGTGAAGATCAAACCGCGCTCGAGCAGTTCTCGGCTGTGGCAGCACACAGCACGCCAGTGAGAAAGGAGCAGGTAAAGGAGCCCAAGCACACAAGCTCGCTGCACGCAGCTGGCTGTCTACCCACCCCCTGCTCCTGGGAAATAAAGAGCCTGGCACGTTAGGAGTGGAGATATATATTCAGTTATGCATGGAAGGGTGTTTGATGGGATGCTGTAGATCTGGGCTGCTTGGTCTTTCGTGTTTAAAGAAAAGTAGTTCTCACGCAGAATGTTTTTAAATTCATGGCAGGTATTTCTGCCCCCAGTGCTTAAATAGGAGGGCAGTCTCATTAACTAAGCAGGAAACATCTTTGACCTTGCGTTTGCATTAGATAGCAAACAGTGTCAGTTTTTATGAAGCTGAAAATGTTTTCAGAGTTCATTTCTTTTGACACCTGCTGAACACCGATTTCATGCTTGCTTGTCTGATGTGTGAGCCATGAAGAATCTGTGGTCCCTGAAGTTTCTCATGGTTCTGAAATGACTGCATTATAATTACTTGAGCTATTCATGTAATAGGTTTCAGAAGAGCTATTGCATGCTTTTCCATTTAGTTCATTGTTGCACTTATTAAATTTGCGGAAGCTGCTTTCTTCTTTCCGTTAATAATTTCCAGTCAATAGGATTAACAGGCATTGTTCTTCATGGGTAAGTGACACACAATTAATGAGGTACCTGCAAATCACTTCCCTTAGCTCCGTAAGGTTATGACCCTCATCTGATCACACTTACCTTTGGAGAGTGGAATAAGCCAGTCTAGCTCCTCCTCTCCTCCATCATTTAAAAAATTCTGGCTGTTTGAAGTGGGCTCCCGTTGTTTCACCTGGTTGGGGCAGGCAGTGCTGGTGAAGCAATTTTGATCTCTCAAATAGATCAGAAGTTTCCTGTAATTAGTTTGGGGAAAAGAAGCAAGGCTGCTTGTCCAAAAGAGAAAAGGTGTTGAATAAACTGGTCATTAATTAAAAGGATAATTCTGTCAGTTTTAGGCATAAGTACTATTATTTATAGAGATGTTTTTCCAGGCATCTTCAGTAATCTTTCCACTTCACGTTTCTTTTCATGTTAAAAAATTAAAACAAATAAACAACAATAAAAAAAACCCAAACCACAAAATAAGCCCAACCCCAAAATAACCGCGCACACAAAAAATCCCCAATTTAGACACCACGCCTGTCCATGTGTGTTTAGAGGTGTGAGGTGCTCTCATGTGCTGTGTGATCCCTTTCTTTGCCAGAGATCACTAGTGAGCTGGTTTCTGTAGAAGGCGTGATAGAAGAACTGGGTTAGTGAAAGGGATATGTGACACCTTCCTGCTGAGATTACCAGACTGAATCCAAACGTCCGTGCTGTAAGCAGACTGCCAAATCCAGCTGCACTGATAGGCCCAGTGTGTTTCATAGTGGCTTAAGCGTCTGTAGCTCAGGAAAGGAACACTTAAATGCAGCACTAAGAGGCAAAGCTGTTTGCAATGGTGTCATTAAAAAGCCAAAAACTGAAGGAGCTCATTCTCTCTCTTGCTGTCTGTAATTGCAGTGAGGAAGTTGATTTTTGCTCTTGCTCATATGAGAGAACCTTGGGAGGGAAGATTTAAGTTACCAATCCATGACAGTGACTTTTCTTTGTCATCCTATGCACATAAAACCCCCCAACATTTTAATGCAGGTGAAGAACCTTTTCATATTGAGATTAACAGGTATTGTAGAAATGAGTCCTTTTTATCAAGTGTAATAATGCAACCATACTTTCTGCCTGCCTTCCTGTCTCTTTGAAAAAGAGAAGATGGCATCACACAAGGTTGGGCACCAACATTTCTGAGCTACTGCCATAAGTAGATGGGATTAATGTATTTTGCAAATGTGGCAATATCACTTTATACCCCAGTGAGAAGCTGCAAAGCATCGAAGATTGTTACTGCTGAATCCCATGACTCCAGAGGCTTCCTTTGAGAGGGGGTCCAGCTTTAGAAGGGCTTGAACATACTGTGTCATACATGAGAGAGATTATGCTCAAAAAATGCAAACCCTGAAGCAACTTCTGCTGTATTAGAATTTAGTCCATGACACTTAGAAAATACAGCAAAAAGAGAGTACAGAAACTACAAAAAATACAATGCAGAAATATCTTGGAGGAAAATTTAGGAGAAAATGAAGCTATGCTTGCAGAGTACAAAATAATTCACTCTGCACATGGGTCTTTCACTGACCATTTTTTTTCCTAGATTCCAGGATGTCAGGTTTCTTTAGGAAGAAGACACTTAATACAGTCTGAAAGTACCTCAATGCCTGAACATATCAGCATAGTTTGGGGGAATCTTCTCTAATAGTTCTTGGCATGTTTTTTTCTCCAGACAAATGAGAGGAAAACCTTTTGTATGATTTTAACCTAGACACATTCCCCTGATCTTAATGTATGATGGGAACCTTAACAAACAAAATAACCTCAGTAATATTTTTTAATGTTTATAAATAAGCAAACCTCTGCTGTAGTCTTGAGATACTCAGTGTCTTTATGAAGGAAAATAATGACTAGTCCATTGGGATCCACAGAAATTGCTTGTAGGCTGAGTATGGTTCTAAGGTTTACATGGATGATGGGTGTCCTTGTGGATTTTTTTCTCAAGCAGCTTTTCTGTTTTCTTGAAAGAGATTAGTTCCATGCTTGCTGGGGTATTTTGTTGGTTGTTTTTGTTGAAGCAGAGTGCTAACTCTCACGTGAGAAATGTAATGAGCCACTGGGTAAGACAGTGCATTTTTTCCCCATTACTGGAATTACTTTTTTTACCCACATATGCGCACATGCACCTTTCCTGGCAGATTTCTTTTGACAAAACGTATAGAAATCATCAGAGCCCTTCTGCCCACCAGCAGCAGTGCAGCTCTGACAGAGGCCCAAGCAGGAGGCATCTTCAGTGTTGTTTATTTCTCCCTGCACAAGGCTGGACCACTTGCCAGCTGGCTGCAGATGTGGTAGAAGGGTAGCTGGCCTCCAGCCTTGCTGTGAGCCCAGGGGGGCTCTCCCTCTTCATCACAGCTGCTGTGAGTGTTAAATGCTCAGCAAACAGCTGATCCACTTACATGCACTGTGCCTTCATCTCCCGCCAGTTTTCAAGGTATGCAAGGACCTTAACATCCAGGCACAGAGCTGGTGTCCAGCTACTGGAAGGAGAAATTCCTCTTGTGCTGGAGCTAGATAGGGGAAGAGACAGCTGGTCCTGGGCTGCTCCTGAGGAAGAACATTCATGGCCCAGATGATGCAATAGATTTTGAAAGCAGCTCTTGTTTTTTTAAGTCCCACTTTCTTCCAGTTTCCCCATCCAGGGGAGCCCAGGAGGCCATTGCTGTGTCCTCCTTGCAGGGAAAGGAGGACTGTGGGGTCTTGCCTCACCTCAGTAATTTGCTGGGGCTTTGGTGGGAGCTGACACTGTACATATCACAGCCAGCTCCAAATTGTCCTTCTCCCGATTCACTGCAAGGCAGAGGGGAAACTTAAAGCTTGTTTTTATGAAATCACTCAGGGACAGTACCCTGTGATTTAGAAGTACACTGTTGTTTCAGGTTATATGATGCAACATTGTTCTGGTCTCAAAGCGGCTTAAAGCCTTTGGATGGATTTGCTTCATTTTCATGAAGGTTTATTATATACAGTGAATGGAAACAGACTTGGAGGATTAATTTACAATATATTTCCACTAATGCTTGTTGCTTATTACACTGAAATAATTCAGAGCCAGGGCAGGTTGGGGTCTTTTTGCCCTGTAGTGAGATAGCAGAAAGATGTTTTTATTTCATTTAAGCTTCAGCTGAGGTATTACTGCACTCCTGTTGAGGTTTTGTTTGGAGTCTATCAGGGATATAACTGATGAGGAGGGTAATGACTGCAGCACAGTGCTGTTGCTAGGAAGGGTGAAATGCTGTAGAGCTGTTCTGGATTTCATCTAGTGCTGTGGACAGGACTGTGGGCTGTGCTGCATCACAGTAACTTCAAATGGCCTGACCCTCGGATAAACCTGAGCAAAAGCAACCATGGTTGTTACTTCTTGCCCCTCTTCCCTGCCATACCTACTTCTCTCCAGCTTGAGGGACTTACTGGGCATCAGCAGAGAGAAAAATTCATCCTCTCAACCTGTACTTACTGTCCACTTAGTCAGCTGGCTGCACATTAAAGTTGTTTGGCCCCTCATTTCTGTCTTGTTTTCTTAACCCTTTGCTTGGGTTCTTGGGGGAGCCTTTCTCTCTCCCAGGCACATCAGCATCCCCTTATGAATTCACACTGTTCAGGGGGGATCCATGCCCTCATTCAGGGACTGGTTCCTCACTGACAGAAAAATTAGTGCAAACCTGATGGTGTTTTTCTATTCCATATGACACCATGGAAACACTGTATGATTTAACAGGTACGGGACTTCAAAGTAATATCAAGAAACTGTTAGGAGTATCTGTTCATCAATGACATTTACTGATTACTCAGAATTTCCAAAACACCAGAAAAAAAAAAAATACAGGAAGTCCTTCATGGGTATTCTGTATGTTTTGGAGGGAGCAGGGAGGGCTGGGAGAAATATGGGAAATCTTTTCAGTAAAGACTCTGTCCTGCATCAGGGGCTTTCTTGTCCAAGCCCCAAAAAAGGCTCACTTAAATGCTTGGGTGCAGCAAGCACAGTGAACTGCAGGGCATTATTGGTTTATCTTACTTCAAAAAGTATCTTTCTTTCTCTTTATAGGCCACAGAGAAAGAACAGGAGTTTGCTGCTGCGAGTGCAAAACAGCTGGAATATCAGCAGCTAGAGGACGACAAGCTCTCTCAAAAATCTTCATCTAGCAAACTTTCCAAGTCTCCTCTAAAGATTGTCAAGAAACCGAAAAATATGCAATGCAAAGTGACACTCCTGGATGGATCAGAATATGCGTGTGAAGTAGAGGTAAATGGCTTTTTGTCTTCTTTTTTTGCATCCTGTCAGGAGGTAAACGGTGAAAATAATATTTCTAATTTAAGAAAAAGGACAAATGGCCTGATATTTCACCACTTCCAATGCATGAGATAGTTTCATTGTTTCCTCTGGAGGTTTTTGAAGATGGTGCACAGATTTTAGCTAGGTGAGGGATTCTGAGCACTCCCTGAAACAGCCAGACTCTGTTGGCACATGCCACATCAGAATGCAGAAAACAAAGTATGGGCGACAAAGCCCATAAACAAAGAAGGATTTTGATCCCACTGGGATTTTCTTTTCCTTGGTATTTTACTGAGTTGAGACTTCCACTGAGTCATTGTCCATACAGTAATTCTGACTATTGAGAGATTAGTGCGGGCATGAGAGACATCCTGGGTAAGCGGGGGAAATGTCAGGAGGAAATAGCAGTGGGAAGGGAGAGTTTTGTGTGCTTTTCCGTGATGTCTGTGAATCATAACTGTGTCTGAGTGTTACTAGTAGAAAGATGCTGTGATTTTTCTGTAAGAAAGTTTGCCTTCCCTGCTGGGACTCTGACAGGAGCCTGCTTTTGGGAGGGATGGTCTTTGCTCTCACTTAAAAGCCAGTCTGTGCCTGTGGGCAGACCCATGCTACGAGGATGCTTTCAACTCCAGAAGGTCCCAGAAAAGCAAAAAGTGAGCACATTTAGCATCTCAGAATAAGCATGAGAAAATTCAGCATCTCAGAGTGGACGCTTTCTCCATTCAGTCATTGTCATGAAGGTGATTTTTGGGCGGTGGACCAACCTGTCCTGTTTTAGGTCAGAAGGTCATGCAGACAAGACAAAGCTGAGCCTGGCTAAGCAGTGGCTGGAGGAAGGATGTGTGTTGGAGGGCCTGGCTAAGCCAACCATTCTTTGGGTAACTGTGGGGTGCCACAGAAAAGAAAAGCCACCTGGGGAGAACAGGAGAGTATAAAGGCAAGGCAGAGATGAAAGAGTCTACAGGGTTGAAAGGGAAATCGTCAGGAGCGTGGAGAAGGAGAGAGGGTGGAGAAAAGGAGTACCTGACTGGGAGCCAAATCATGGCATCTTTACAATCACATTGTGCTCAGCCCATTTGTCCTTCAGCTGCTCTCATTTTAAGTGCTCTGGAGAGTGGCAGGTGAGCAAAAACCATATTGATTTTTATTTAACCCTGGCATTACAGTTTGGGTCAAATTTTGTGATGCTAGGAGTGAGCTGCAAACAGAAGCTGGTATTTTACTTCTCTTATAGAAACTTAGCAGTCCATGCTTGTCGAGTATCTTGTAATTTCACTGGTCAAGTCCCGTGTTGTTTCCTTCAACTTAGGACTAGCTATCTGGACACATCCTCTGTGACTATTAAATGGTCATTTCTTGACCTGCAGTCTCAGTTTTGTCACTCAGGGATAGTGTGGGAGCCATTAAGCTGGAGGAATGACTCATACTGGCTTTGATGGAAAGAGTCAACTCATTTCAAGCTTTTGCCACTTGCTTGTAAAATGTGAGTCACTTTCTGGAATACAATCAAGCAAATCTTACCAAATAAGATTTCTATGGAAATCTTGTCTAGCGGGCCGAACTTTATCATAATCTAAGATGGAGCAGAAAGGGAGATTTGTTATGTTAGATTTCCACTTATGCAAAAAAATGCTGTGAATAATACTTTTTGTAGGAAGTTTCACTCTTTCACTAAACTTGAGCTCTCTTGAAATGTCAAAATGCTGGCATATGGAAGCCATCATGTTTCATTGCTTGTCAGATTTCTCTGCTTTGCAAGTACTGAATAGCTCTTGAATAATGTCCAATATAAGTTTTGTATGCATTTTTTCTACTTACATTGCTGAAATATTTTCAAGTTGTATTGACTGTCATCAGTAATCATTTTATCTGCTTCTAAGATGATCAGGCTTCCCAGGCAGAATGTAATGTTGATGAGAATAGAGCTCCTAGAAGGATGAATTTTCAAATGAAAAAGCTGTAAGGCTATGATGATGAGCAGACCATGGGGTGTATAGAAACAAAGTTAGTTACGAGGAACAAATATTTCAGGGAACAAGTGCAGCTGGAGTGACACATAAATTTACATACCTTAAACAGTGTGATTCAGACTTTGCATCCTTCCTAGGTGGTATTGTCAGTATTTTACATGTATTGATGATACAACTGCAGGTACCTCTCTGGCACAGCCCACTCCAGCCCTTAGGAATTCTTGGTAGATCCCAAGGGAGTCCACTTCCTATGTGCATAAAGTTTAGCTACAGCAAAAGGGTGCTGAGTCCAGCCAAGAGAAATGATGTGACTTTCACTTTTTGCTTTTTCTCCCAAGGAGTAAAAGTATTCACAAAGGGAGTTAGTAGGGCAGGGAAAATGAGGGTCTGTCTCAGGAGACATCTCAGGATATCGTGTAGGAGGCTGAAGTTCTGCAGAAATTTTTGGGGAATAAGAAAGTTCTGTGTTGGTTTCACAGAAACTCAGGGCTGCAGCATGAGAAACAATCTATCACATTTCAGAAGAATGCTATCGTATTTTAAGGATCACCTTCAAGTGAACTCACTGTATCAATTTAAATGCGGGGAAATATACATACATACATACATATATGCATACATATATATATATATTCATTCTTCTCTGTCAGCAGCACACAAAGCCATGCAGTTTTCACAGAATCACAGAATGTTCTGAGTTGGAAGGGACCCACAACGACCATTAAGTCCAACTCTTAAGTGAATGGCCAATACAGAGATTGAACCCACCACCTTGGTCTTATTAACACCATGCTGTAAGCAAATGAGCTAATCTCAGTTCTTAAATGTATGTATATATAAAATATAAAGTATACTGAGGCACCCAACAAATTATGGAGGTCAGTAAATTCCCCAAGATTAATTTTTTAAAAGAAAAGGGAGAGGGACAGACAACATGGCAATCAGATATTTAATACGTCCATTCCTTGTCTTCAGCCCACATAACTGCATCTTTCAGAGCGGACAGTGACCCAGGGTAGGGATGTGACAGTTGTTAGATGCGAGTCAGAAATGTCATCCTGTGTTGTCAGCTCCTGTCTTTCAGGTCCGTGTGCATCATGCTTCTACCTACTGAGGGCTACAAAGCAATGTAATCTGGAAGGACCAGAAACTTAGAAACCTAATTTTGAGCTAGAATAATAGCTCTGTCAGTGAATCTTGATTTGGATGCAGGCCAGGTATTTATCTCTCCAGAATTTCATTCCCTAGTCTGGGAGTTGGGGATCATTATAGAATCCATCAGTTACTCTATAAAGTGCTTTGCAAATGACAAATGCTTTTTATATATGTTAAATATTAATGTAATTTAAAGGAGCTTATTGCTCTCCAGTAGAGCACAACCTGCAGCTTATCAATTATGCGTTCATCCAGTTAATGACCTGGCAGGCGGCGTGGCACGTACCCACAGATTGAGACACTTCTGAGGCAAGTTTGGGTAATACATTATGCCCTTGCTCTCCTTTGTGTCAGAAGCCCCTCTTTCTTATTCCATATTCAGTGCTGAGCATCTTCACTGTCTTCTGCTATATCTTTCAGCCTCTCTCACGTTCAGTGCTTTGCATTTGTCACACTGGGGATTTTTTATGTTGTATGAGATACATGAGGGAAAATGTAGTGGAGCTAACTTCAAAGCTGAGGTTAACAGGGGGTCATCTAATGTAGTCTCCATTCAGTGAAAGGATCTTAAGCAAATGCTAGGTAAAAGCTTTCCCTTGAGGCCCTGCAGTGTTACTGCCTGTGTGCTCTATCTGTCCTGACCCAGAAAGTCTTTCATGCAGTAAGACATTACAAGCCAAAACCAGGCTAAGTAGGTAACCCAACCTGTTCATCCATCCTCCTCCAAAACCACAAACCACCAGTGTTGCCATCTGTACCCCCAGTGCTGCTCTTGACCAGAAGCCTGCAGATGGTAGTGGCAGCCTTATTTCAGAGGGGGGTTTCCTTTCCAAGGTGGAATGGCCACCTAATGGATCTTCCCCTCTCCAGGGAAAGCTGTTGGCTTTTGGAGAAGAGGTATTTGTACACTGACGTTGTCCCCAGTACTCTGCCAAGACAAACAGCCTCAGGGCAGCTGCGTGTTTCTGCCAGGTCATGAAGAACCTGGAGGCTTCTGAGGGGGCCTGGATCACAGGAGTTGATGCAGTCTGTTCAGAGGGATGCAGGGCGGTGGTTTCCACCTAGATGTCCACCCTGCTGGCAGTGGCTCTCCTTAGGTTGTTCATTGTGCTCTCCCAGCCAGCATTAGGCTCAGAGATGCTGACTGTCAAAGCGTTCAAGGCCAGGCCTGTGGCCAAAACTGCAATTCAGAGTGGTACTTGAAGATTTCTCTTTTAAACAAGCTAGACCTCTGCTTTGCATTTTCTGGTTTGGAGAACCAAAGAGAAAGCAAGATTCAAGACTGCAAATTAATTTCAGATAACCTTAAAAAAGACAATAAACACAGTAGTTCAAGTTTTTTCTAAGATTCAAGAAAACAAGCAAAAATAACTTATTTCTGGGTTTCTTCAGCTTTAAGTAGGAGTTTTCAAATGCTATAGTACAATTATGTTTTTTTCTAGGATTTATTTCTCAGCTTGTCCATCTCTGCCCCATCTCAATTTTCTGTTATCTAGACCACTGCATTTTAATTAAAAGATGCAAGTGGAACAAGCTGTCATGCTGTCTATTACACATAACCTAATTTAAAGTGTCTTCCTAAAACAAGTTGGAATTTGTCTTTGTTTCTGCTCTAAACATATACATGATGTTATTCACAATGTTAGGTCAGAAAGCTATAACATAATCTGTCTAAATAAATGGTAAAATAATTAGATTTCATTTTGAAAGGCTCAGCTGCCTGACTCAATGGTAATTTATACTCTTTCATCATTCCTGTACCACTCGGACTTTCTTATCATGCAGGCCACCAGTAAATGAAAACAAATGTTTCCATGGCAGCCTGTCTGTAGCATCTCTGCAGCCCTACATCAAGCAGAGCAAGTTGACATAGGATCCAGATAAGCTGCACAGCACATGGAGAAACAACATCTCACAAAGTATTACTGTTAACCCTACTTCTGTGTGAGTGGGGGTCAGCTGAGGTAGGGAAGGACTGGTAAAAATACACTGTGTATGAGTGTTTTTTTAACTCCAGTTTTCTCAATCATGCTGCCACTGGGACCTGGGCAGTGGTTGGGTGTCCCATGCTGTAGCCACTGCTACGCCTCTGTAATGAATCTCTGGTGATTTCCTCCCTGGTGGAGACCCCACTTTCTCAATGGGTTTCCCCACATCCTCAGGTGGCATCAGAGTATGCTTGACTTGAAATAGCAAGAAGTTTTCTTTTCCTACATTTGAAACCAGGATTTGTAACATGGACAGAAGCAGACTGGAGTGAACTCGTCCCTTCCTGCCCTACACAAGTCTTCCTTTTTGAAGACAAAATGGACATGAAATAAATGGGTTCTCTAACAGTTTAAATATTGCATTTTGCATGAATTTCTCATTTTTCTGTTAAAGCATGAGAATACGAGGATGTTTCCTTAAAAAATAAGTCATTGAAGATTGTCTTAGGACAGGCTTGAAAAAGAGTTGAGAACAAGCGGAATTATTTCTGCACCGCCACCTCTGCTAGAAATGAAAGAGAGCGGTGGCTGCCTGTGCTGCTTTTCCTGACCTGCAAGACTCCCTCTGGAGGAAAAATCCTCCTGTGTTTCTGTATGGTAGTGGGGGAATGCATGGCCCCGTGGTCCCCCTCCCCACACAGAGTCCAAGCTGACCCTTCCCTGGGAGTTTCTGTGTGCAGACCTGCAAGCCGCTTTTGCACAGGGAGTTTAATAACATCAAATTTCTTGTCCGTTTTGAGGTAGATCTTAAGGTCAGGAAGGAAACCTCTGTAATAAGATGCACTCTGCATTCTGGAGGATACAGTTTTGGTTACCACCTGCATGTTTTAATTGTTTAATGAATTCCACACAGTCTCTTGCAAATGGCTTTACATGTGAAACTGATTACTGAATGCAAGAGGGACTTTTTTTAATAAGTCTTTTCCTTTTGACCTACTCGTTGCTTACATTTCACTTAATTTAATATGAAGACCTTTGTTTTGGGTTTTGTTCCTTCCCCAGCATATATTTCAGTAAGTGACTGGGTTGAGAGGCATCATCACTGTTACACAGCATGTTTTCTGTCCCCAGACCCTCTAATTAGGGCTGACTTGGATTAGCCAGGGGATCCACTTAAGATCTATGTTACCTGACACATGTCAGTAGGAGTCTGAGTATTGCCTGAATATGTTTCAGCTGAATAAAGTTAATATACAGTTCTTCTGACTTGCTTTTTTTAAATACCATAGACTGCTTTTTATGAGTTAAAATACTTGTCAATTCAAGACGCACAATGATCTGGAAATCGGCACTGTTTTCCAGCTCATAATGATCAAGTGTGAAGCTGAGCAGAGAAAGGGGTATTTTTTCTTCAGTTTGGTAATTGAAACAAAAATAAAAATGTTTTGGCTCCCTTTTAGTGATGATGATGATTATTCTTATTTCACTGAAGCTAAAGAAATCTAAATCAAAACAAGTCAAGTTGAGCTAAGCCTTTTGGAAATGCCACAAGGCTGAGGGAGTGGGGCTGAAGCATTTCTGCCTTGCCAGGGGAGGCTCAGGTCCCCCACAGCTTCTCGTGGCTGGGAACTTCTGGGCTGTGTGCTATTCAGGGAGAAGGTCTCTTACAACCTTGGTAGGGAGACACCTAAATGATTAGACAGATATTTTCTCCAGTTAATATGCAAGTATTTTAGAGACTGAAAGAGGAACCAAGAATTAAAACTAAGTCACTCCTTTAGATGTTGTACCAAGTGAACAGCAGGTTGGGGCTTCAATTACACCTGGCACAGCAGAGGACATGGTCACAATCGAATGCCAGAAGCTTAGAACACACACACACACAAAAAAAAAAAGAAACTGAAAATAAAAATTTGTAGACATTCTCTCCACATCTCTATTTTCTACATATAGTTCTCTTATCTATTGCCTTTTGTTAATAGTTTCTGAAAATGATTTGTGCAATGAAATGTTGAGTTTATCAGACAAAAATAATAATTTTGATACCTTGGAGGTGCCAGCCATAACGTTGAAAACTATTGTGAGGAGTCCACCTACATTGAAAAATACTTTCAGCTGCTCTGAAACTGCATAATTTTGGGAATAAATGTTAGCTGAAAACTTCCTACTGAAATATTGCCTCTGGTTCCCTCCCCTTGGGGCACCAGTTGGACACAAGCCAGGCAACAGGAGCTTGTTCTCCATCTGGCAGTTTTTAAAACACTGGGTTTGGTCATGCACTCTCAAACTGAGGTACTGCACGGTTCATTGGTGGTTAATCTGTTTGCAAGAGCCCAGGAGAGGATGATCTTCCACCTGCCTTTTACCCCAGAGGTCTGTTGGCTCCAGGAGTCCTGTCCTTGTCACCGTCCTTGCTGATGGCCTCACCAGGATGAGACTGTGTCAGTCCCTTCATGTTTGTCTTCTCTAGGCTTATTGCTTGGGGTGGTCTTTGCCCCAGAGAGCCTCCAGCTTCTTACTGGAGTGCCTAGTGCAGGCAGCACCCAACCTCTGCATGTATTTTTTAAGGATTGCTGGAATATAAACCACAAAGGGTGGATGAAAGGCTTTGCCTTTTCCCTTTTCCAAATGGACACTCAGATTTTAAAGCTTTCTGCTGTTTCTGGACAATGTGTACATTCCCCCCTCTACTCCACGCCCAACCAACACAGAAGTTGCTGATTTTCATGTCACTGCCCAGTCACGCTCCTGCCAAGCCTCCCTGCATTTTGTTGTATTTCCTGCCCTCTTTCTGTGTCTGAAGTGCCTGCTGTTTGTTCCAGACCCAACCGAGCTGTCTAAATTCATCATCAACTCTGTTGCTAGTTGCTCCAATTTATAGGTGCTGTCCTCATGTTAACACTAAGAGTTGCCATTTCCAGATCCAAACTAAGTAAATCTTAACTTTATTATCATCTTCTAAATATATTAGCCTGTCGTATAAAATCTTAATGCCTCATATGGGTGATTTTTTTTTTCCAGCTGAGCCCCATGCAGTGCTGGGCTACTTTTATGTTTTCTTATCCTTGTCTGTTGATATAGTGAACAAAATATCGTAGACAGGACTGGGTGGTGAAATATCTGCTTGCAAAGCAAAGTGTTGATAGGCAGCAAGGACTGTCTCTCATGGTTTATCTCACTCTGGCAGAAATGATTTTGTTCGGAAGTGGATAAAGCTTGGACGTAGCTTGAGAACTGGCTATGTTAGTTTTCTTGAAAACCCCAGCATTGATGGTGTAATGCCATCTAAGGTACACCAAATCTAAAAGCCTGATCATCCTGCTCCCTCTCCTGCCTCAAGAGCATCTTTCTGTGCAGTGTATTTTTTTTTTTCACTCCAGGCTGGCAATGTAGGTCAGAGAGAGCTCTGTGGCTTTTAAATTCATATGGCAAGATTACTCTGTAAATCGGACTATGTTGATAGTAGAGCTTTTTTCAGCTGAAAATAAACAAAATGTTTATGGTTGTTTTTTGTTGATATGTGCTAGGGGCTATTTATATTACAGGTAGTAATTGGTTCCCCTTGCTGTGTTGGTACTAGGCTTGTGCACAGTTAGCTAGCACGTGAGATGAGGAGAGATGAGTGTTTGCCGAGTTTGTCCAAGTATAGGTAGAATAAGGATAATATTTATAGCCGCCACTGGAAAGCTTCAGCTGCTGTACTGAATCCCAGGAGACCTGCCTGAGTTACTGCAGTGTCTTGCAGGAGGCGGTAGGGCAATCAGGAGGCACTAAGCCAATGGATCAGCTGCACGTCTAGCTAAAATCCAAGCCCAAACAATCTGTGCTCTCAAGAAAGCTGAGTGAGGGGGTTACTTTCTCTGTTGAAAAGCCTTCAGAAAAGGAATACTGCTTATTATTTTATGTCATGATTTAGCAAATGTGTGAAGCTAATAAATGTGCTGGGAACAGAGTTTCTAATTGAGAAATTGTGTCCACTGTTTTTGGTTTCATTTATTGGAGAGTAGTGCTCGTAAGCTGTTAGCAGACCTCAGTTTATACAGTATGCATTCTGTTGATGCACTTGGGATGCATTTGATAATCATCACATTTGACAGGTATTTCTGTAGCCATTGTGCACGTGCAGACATGGCTCTCACACTTCCACATAAAAAACATGCTCCAGAGTGTTTATTTTTTCTTGAGTGCGCTCAGCACAGTTGCATTGCTGTGAACGGAGTTCTCACTATTTTCCCAAGGATGCAAACTGTGCAGAGCACCCATCAGTACGCTTAGAGCTTGTGTGGTGCTAGTGCTGGTGTGATCTCTGGTGCTGATGCAGAAGGCAAAAACCCTAATTTGGTTTGATGCCAGAATCGGGACTAGGTCACCAATCTTCTTACTGGGATTTAGCAGTGCTCTGGGTTTTTTAGATTAATGCTAGCTGTTCAGGATTGAAAGCTCAAATGGCTTTAAAGAAGGTTGCCCCTGATAAAAACTGTGTCATATTATACAATGTCATTGACATTTTCTGCAGGTATGTAACTGTAGCATGAGCAGTGTTACGTATTTATCTATTTATCTAAATGCTTGGTTAGCGGTTGACAGAAAAGGTTATTTTCAGGAATGGTAATACATTTCAATATGGTATATTACAAGAAATATAAATAAGAGGCTGAATTATAGTACTACCATAATGGGGGAAAAAAAGAAAGTGATCAGTCATCATCATCATCACTGTATGTTAAAATACCTTCTCATCTACTCTAAGTTTCCTTATGTGGCATTCATTTATATGTGCAGAGCAGTAACAGATCGTGTTCTAAATTAAAAGGCAGAGATAGATATATGAAATATTATTGCAGGTTTTATTTCAAACTATTTGTGTTAGTCGCCTACTGGGGCATGCTATGAAGGTTCATACATAAAATAGTTAATAAAGACATAGAACAGTTGGAGAGCTTATATTGATATGCAGCTTTCAGGAAAAGCATTTCTGTACATTAAGTAGTTTCATAACGGAAAAAAAAAGTCTTTTTAATATGGCTTTTATACAGCAAAATCTTTCTGAAATTGCCTAATTCTTAGTTCTCCCTACTTTTGGCTAAATATTTTATTTAGTAGATAGTATCTGGAATTTTGACTTGGGACATTTCCAAATACAGCTTACCATTGAAGTATGGAAAACTTTTGAGAACCAAAAAATGAATGTATTTTGCTTTGAACGTTTTCTTTTCTTTGAGTGTGTCTGTTTTCCCTTTGCATCCTGAAAGGCTGGTAAAAATGTCTTGTTCAATACTGTTGTAGTCCCTGAGCCACCAGTTGGGTTGGCTGGGGGACCAGGGAGCCCAGGAGCTCGATGGTGGGTGAACTCAGAGCTCTGAGACCTCCCACAAACTCAGTTGGTAGGATTCCTCTCACCTGGTCCTGTGACCTGTGTGAATCAGGTNAGGAATAAACATCGGATTCCCTGGCAAGGGCCGCCTCTGACTCTTTGCTTCTGGTACCGCTCGAGCTGGCAGCTCTGTGTGAGCGTGGCTGCGTGCCTTCATCACACGGTGAGAGAGAAGCTGTACACGAGGTGCCCGGACACCGCCAGGAGTTCCTGAGCCAGGATCTCTTAGGGACAAGCTGCAGCCTCCTCCACCTCCTGCCACACAGCGGCAAATATCTCCTACGCATGCTGGCGAACTGCTTACAAACTGGATGAGAGCATTCTGTCCATTCTAGGGATACATTTACGAACATTTATTATTCATGATTACATGTTGTATTTTGAACGTTTATGTCTCATCCAGGGGAGGGCGTCAAAGATTCTCAGAGGGCTGGAGCACCTCTCCTGTAAAAACAGGACTGAGAGAGCTGGGGTTGTTCAGCCTGGAAAGGGTTCCAGGGAAACCTTATTGCGGCCTTCCAGTAGTTAAAAGGGGCTTACAGAAAATAGGGAAAGAGACTTTTTACACAGGCAGGTAGTGATTGGACAAAGGGGGACTGTTTAAACTAAAAGAGGGAATATTTAGATTGGATGTGAGGAGGAAATTCTTTACTGTGAGGGTGCTGAGACATTGATTGCCCTGAGTAGTTGTGGATGTCCCATCCCTGGAATTGTTCAGGGCCAGGTTAGATGGGACTTTGAGCAACCTGATCTAGTGGAAGGTGTCCCTGCTTATGGCAGGGGTGGGTAGAACTAAATGATCTTTAAGGGCCCTTCCAACCGAAGCCACTGGCTTATAATACTTTGCATATGCACATTTTTTTCTGTAAGAAATATAATAGTTGAAATAAAAAGACAATATTAGTGAATTTCTTTTCTTTTTAAGCCTTTCTCTGTTGGTCTGTGTGGGAGAAGGGAATAGGGCATTTTTTGTTTGCTTTGTCACTGTATATCTTACCTCTGTCTTTGGTGTTCAGTGTTGCACCACTAACTTCAGCAAAGGTTTTGTTCCCTAGCAGAAATGACTTGAAAATGTTTTGTGGAATGCCTAGAGCATCACTCTAAACACACTGAACTTCCAGATGCATTAACTGTTGTTCATGCTTCTGGAACTGCCAGTGCCATTTTCAGCAAGCAGGGCAGGGGATTTAGAAGCCTAAATTCCAGTGGTTAAGTCATGTTATGCTCACAGATGTTTTTATCCTACACATTACACGTGTGAGGTTTACTTCAGTAAACCAGAGGAAAACTTGCTGATTTTCTGCCAGTTAAGACTCCAGGAAAGATTCTCTATCCTGTTTTTCTTTCTGCATTCTCCTCACTTAGCTTCCTGCTGGGGACTTCAGTTGAGAAATGATAGATTTGAAAAAAATCAGAGGTTTTTTTCTCTTCTGTCACCTTTCTGCTTCATCTTCTTTTCCCTGTGGAGAGAAACTGTGGAGAAGTATAAACAGTGAAAGAGTAAATCCTTTGAAAAGGCAAATTACAAATGTGTAGAAGTGAAATGAAGTTAAACTTCTTCAGAATGACTTTTTCCATTTATCTTCCTTGGGAAAAAAATTGTTCTTTCTTTCTTTTGGCTTCAATCAAAAATTGTTCAAAAAAACATGTTCTCCATGTTTGGAAATTTTCTGGCCTAAAGTGCAATGATCAGCTTCTAGAATTTCTCAGTTCAGCTCTTTGTATCTTGAACAGCTCAAACTCTTTTTGGGAAAATCATGGGAAATGTCATTGTATGTTGATTATTATTTAACTCACAGATAAAAATGTGCTCCTTACGAGAATGACTGTGTGAGTTTAGAATCTCTGACTGACTTCCTGTAGATGGAGAAGCAACATGATGTGGCCACAAGCTTCTCTACATTTGGAATCACAGTGAACATCCACTTACAAATTCACATCTGCTTGTATGCACATATTGTGTGCATTAAATTATATCTATACTTGTCTATGCATATTAATTTATCACATATATGTGATGTTCATATCCCTCCCCCAGAAATGGGGTTCTCGATACAAAAGTGATCTTGGAGGCTTGGTCACTTTAGCTTGCAATTAATGAGTATTTGCAGAAGTATTGGGGCTTCTTTCTGGGATTTGGCATATTTTTTGTGTAAATTGGGTAGTTCATGAGGAAAGAATGAGAAATTGTGTTGTCAGAAGGCTGGAATTCAGCGACTCAGAGACTCAGCTGGGGGAATTTTGTGAAGAGACTGCTCTCTGTGGTGAGTACAAAGTATTCCTGACAACCAGTTAATCATTTTCCCTTGTTTATGTTGCAAGAATAATTGCAGAAGCTGCAATGTGGGGATGGAGAAACTTCCCCTTGTGTATGCTACTTATTTGTTGCCATATACATTTTAACTTTTGCAGGTGTTTTATTTGTGTTTGCACAGAGGAGACAACCATGCAGCCCATGCGGGGTAGAAAATGAAAGTATCACCCAAATTAAATTGCACAAAGTAACTTAAATTGAAACAGTCAAATGAAATAAAATCAGTGGTCTGGACACAATTGGAATATTTTTCATCAAAACCACACTGAAGCATTGCAAATGAAAAAAAAAAAATTAGCTAATTCTTCCCCACCAGAAAGAAGAGGGGAAAAGGAAGACGTTAGTACAGCCACATGCCAAAATACATTACAGCACGCAAGGCTAGAGCCAGCCCACACATTTACACAGTGCATTGTTGAGATCCATCGGAAAGTGCAAATGCTAATTAGGAATGTGAACCAGATAACCTCAACATCAGTTTGAGTCCAATTATTCGTACCGGGATTTCATGATACTGATCTGTTTGTCCTTATTCCAGCGATCCTGCCTAACTAGAGTTATTACAGTAATTGTGTGGAGTTGGATGCCAGGCTAGCGCTAGTGTGACATTGCTCACTGGCAGCTTGGCAGCTTTTCCCAGGAAAGCAGCAAGGTCGTTTGCATGCGTATTTGTGCAGAAAGTTACATGCAAACTCTTCCCATTTAAAATCCTGGTCCACAGCTGTGATACTTTTTTGTCTTGCTGTACTCCTTGACTGATCAGAAAGGGAAAAGAAGTTTCAGTTCATCGGGCTGTCCTGACCTTGCAGTTACTGTGCGGTGGAGATGATGGTTATTGGTGGCAAAAATGAATCCTGTTATAGCTGTTTGGCTCTGGAACTCTGTTCTCACTTTGTGTTTTCCCTAGCACTGCAAAATTTGGTCTGAATGTGATCTCTTGTAATTGATTCCATGCTGCAGGCAGCCCTTGCTCAGCGTTCTGCACCCACATGAGACTGCAGCATCGAATGCCAAAGTAGAACTGCCCCAAAGTGCATCATTTTGGAGGCTGCAATAGTTTTCATTTCTAGGAAGCAGAGAGGGCTGTTTGCTGCTCTTCAGCTCCTCATCCTCCTCCTCTCTCAGTGAGAGGAAGGTAATCTGCTAGTGAGCAAAAATAGGGCCTTGAGAATAGACTAACAGTCTACCCTGTAATCAGACACTTAACCCCTTAGCACCTGGGGAGGTGCATGGGGATCCCAGTATCACAGCCATGCTGGTTCAAAGGGACAGGAGGGACCCCTGACGTGAGCAGGGCAGTGGCCAGGGCAGTGAGCAGGTGTGGTCAGGCCAGCCATGGCATTGCCTGGCCAATGCCTTGAAACCCTCTGAGAACAGAGGCTCCTCAGCCGTGTTGAGCTACCAGTCCCAGAGTGGCATAGCCCCTCCAGTGAGAAATCTGTCAGACAGAGGGTTGGATTCAGTCTGAAAGAAGCCTGAGTACTGACCGGTCCTCAGCATGGACGGCTCTAGCTGGCATAGAGCTAGGAAAGATGGCTGGTCCTGTAGGTTGGAGGTTACCCAACAAGCGAAAGTGGGTCACTCAGGGTGAGGTGCATCAAAAGAGACTCAGGCTGCATTATCAGGTTGGGTGCCAAAATGGCCTGCAGGAAGACTGCACATGATTGTGTTTCAGGGACAGGCCAGGTTTGCCAAACCAGGAGCCACAGCATCTTGAAGACCTTTTGGAGAGGTGGTGCCTCCTGGCGTGGGGCATCCAAGCCTACAGCCTTGCACAGAAAGAAATAGTGTCCCTTGGAGGCGGCAGATCTGAATCCTGATAAATCTTCCTCTGGCACAACTGGCTTCCAGCCTGGAAAGCACCATCCAGCACATAACATTTGAAATCTTCCTGATCTGTTTCCTATATTTTACTGACTCCCAAGGGAATTTTCTGGAGTCTTACTAGCACCTGTATGACAAGGAAGTTGGTGTCAGGTCTTTGTATTAAGTTGTTGGTTGCTCATTCTCTGTGTAATTTTCCTCGTTGCTTATCACAGTACAATAACATATGGGTTTGGTGGCTTGGCTGCTGCAGTACAGGGTTTTTATTGCTCAAGGGTCCTGGTGGGCAAAAAGGTGAACAAAAGTCCGTGATGTTCCCTGGCAGCACAGCAGGCCAGTGCCATCCTGGGCAATGTTACCAGCAGGTAGAGGGAGGTGATCCTTCCCCTTTACTCAGTCTTGAAGTGCTGAATCTGATTCTGGACTCCCCAGTACAAGGGAGGCATGAACATACTGGACAGGGTCTAGCAAAGGGCCCCATGAAGGCCCTGGAGCATGTCTTTTATGAGGAAAGGCTGGGAGCTGGAACCATTCAGCCCAGAGAAGAGAAGGCTCAGGGGGATCTTAGCAATGTGTATCAATATCTGATGGGAGGAGTAAAGAAGACAGAGCCAGAATGTGCTCAGTGGTACACATTTGCCAGAACAAGTGACAAGGGGCACAGAGTGAAAGACAAGAATTTCCATTTAAACAGAAGAAAAAAAATTTACTGTGAGGGTGGCCTACACAGGCTGTGGAGTCTCCATCCACAGAGATATTCAAAACCCGAGTGTGCACGATCCTGACCAATCTGCTTTAGGTGGTGTGTCTGGAGAAGGGAGGGTGGACTAGGCAATCTCCAGAGGTTCTCTCCAGCCTCAGCCAATCAGTGGCTCTGTTGATGAGCATATAGTACATATTTTGTGGCTGAAGTGATAGCAAAGGCTTGCCTTTTTCCAATTTAATGATGTTTGCTTGTTATAAGAACTTTACAGCTTATGGGTTTAATCATAATAAAGGAAAACTTCCTTACTATTGTTCTGCATTAAGAAATACCGAACACTGTACCCAAATGTTTGCCAGTGAGAATAATTGGATTGATAATAATCTTGTTATCCAGGTAGAGCTAAGGTAGAAGTATTTTAATTTTTGAGCTTCTCACTCTGTGTTCACACAATCTTGGTCTGGTGATCTTGTAAGACGGTGGGGATTTGATGGAGGGATATAGGCTGAAGAAGATGATGTAGAAAGGTGTGAGCATGGTGGAGAAGCCAAGTGGGGGACAAGAGAGCCTTTTGTGACCTTCAGCCTCCCAAGGAGGGAGAAACTCAGCTTCAAAACTGAGGAGAAGCTGGTGAGAAGAGAGTCTGCTTCTCCTTTCCCTTGTGTGTGAGAATTTCTGGCAGGCACGGGCTTGCCAAGTTTGCTGCTGCTGGCTCCTTTCACCGGGAACTTCACCAGGAGGCTGTTTATTCCCATTCCAGCTTCAAGAGAGAGCCCTGGCCTTTATAGAGCTGCAGGGATGAGGCTGTGAAAAAAACATAACGTTTTTGCTCCCAGACCTTTGTGTTCATTTATACTGTTTAATCTGTGTGTTGTATTCCCTCTGTTTACTTGATTTCCCAGAGCTTAAGCAAAGCATCTTTTTTCACATCTGCACATTTCTTTTCATCCCATTCATGCCTGGAAAACGTCTAAGAATATTTCTAGTGGATACTCTTGCCATATTTACCTTTCAGAAATTTTTTTCATTTACAAAGTCTGTACTTTATAGCACAAACTCTTCTTTTTTTAATTTATTTTTTTTAATCCACTTTTTTTGGACTGCTGAGAATTGCATTGGCATTTTTGGCATTAACATGTGATCCACACTAACCAGCAGACTGTCAATCTTTCATCGTCTTAGACTTGTCACTCCAAAATAATGGAAAGTGAAGGTTTAGGATGGATTGAGGAACTGTATGAATTTGTAAGTTGACCTTTCTCTCCTCCTCCCATTCTCTGCCTGCCAAAGCAATGATAACCTTGCCTTTCATGGCATGGTTATTTGGGCATGAAGTGAAATAAAAACAATTAACAAGAGCGAAATATGTCTGTTCAACTGCTTTAATTATATATTTTTAACTGAACCTCTTAATTCCCCATGAATTTATGCAGGAGCTTCCTTTCACTGTGTTTCTGTGCAATGATGCTTTAGAAACAGCATGCCTGCTCCCACCACATGGGTACAAAGTGGCACTGCTGCCTATATGCAGGTGCATGAGGATTTCTCTTGGCCTTGCATTAGGAGAACAGCAGGGGTGGCTCCATTGCTAGGCAACCTCAACTCCACAGATGACCAGAGTCCTCTAAATCCTTCTCCCATAGGTCATCTCTGACCTGGGAACAGGCATTCAGGGGCAGTGGTGAGGCTACAACATGAGGCTCATCTGTTTGGACACTAATGGGTGTTTCTGTGGGAAGAGAAGTGGTCTTGGTAAGGCTTCCCCTCAGCCATCACGAGTTCTTACCTTGTGATGGTGAAGAGAAGACCCTGGCCAAGAAGAGCTGTCAGCTACATGTTGTATTTCTGATGTCCTCTTTCACCACCAGCATGGTTTTCCCATATCCTGATGCAGCAGGAATGTTGTGGAAAATGAGTAAGTACAACTTGGGCATCTTCATACAGGAGGAGGAAATCGAAAATTGTTCCAGATTGCCATAGATACTCTCACTTGTCTGCAGTGTAGCCAAACAAGAAATACTGAGCACTGGGAGTTTTCTGGGCGTTTGATTTTTATTACGGCACAGTCCTGCACAACTGTTTCCTGTAATTCCCTGTTAAAACACTATACCTTGCAGCTGCTAGCTACTATTTCTTAAAACAGACATCTGTGTAGCTACATGGATTGGCCACATAAAACAGCTCCTGTGTTGGCCTTAAGTGACTCTTAAAATTAAGAGAGCGCTGAAGTGCCACAATTCAAATACATGTAAATGGTACACTGGTGCAGACGTCATGTTTTTCAAAGCTGGGTCCTCTAAAGCTAACCTGCTTGTTTTTCTCCATTCGGTATAACTACCTAGTTTGTTAACAAGGAGAAGAGAAAGAAATTTGGCAAAAGGCAGCATTGTTTGCTTATAGCAGAAATGTGACCATTTTGGCTTGAAGTTTCTGAGTTGGTTCCTCTCCACACACCAGTATTAAGATCTTTTTTATCCTTCTCTTCCTCTACCAGGGAGCACCAAGTGTACAACCACCAACCTCTTTTCACCTGCTTTCAAGTTTGGGGTGTGAAGAATTAACTAAACATTTGTTTGACATTATAAAGGAGCTGAGGCATATTTATGCTTCCTACTTACAGGGTGGAAAGCATGTGACGTGCAGAACAAGGCCCTAGAGCTGTTTGCTCAAATAATGCTGGAAGGCACAGTAAATTAAGTTACAGGAATACCCTTGTAATGCACTTCTGGGCCTGGTTTTCTTTCCTCAGTTGGAGAGCATTTTTAGACCATGCTTCAGTTTCTCCATTGATAAAAATGTAAAGGATGTTTTCCAGTGTCCTTTCCAATATACCATTTGAATGCCAGTAAAAATACCAAATTTAAGATAAATTAGATTATACTGCACAACTCCCTCCATCATCTCTTGTGATGTTTCCACTGGGTGTTAGGCAGCAACCCTCAGTTCTTTCCTTTTTTTTCTCTTGGCTTGCTTATGACTTCTAAAATAGTTTGAGGCCAGCGTTGGGCTCCATGGGTTTGTTGGCATAGCTGTGTCAGCTTGGATTGTGAACTGCCCTCTCCCAGCCAAGGCTGCTGGGCTGGCAGCACAGTCCAGGCGCAGCTCGGTCAGCAGAGGCACGTAAATTTGGAGGCGGCATTCTCTCCTCTTTTGTGTCAACTGCCTGCATTGCCTTTGAAGCTAGTAGTGTATTTCCAGTCTTCTAGTCATGTGCAAGCTACAGATAAAGAAAGTGCTGTGCTGACATCAGCTAAAATATTTATGTATGCGTGTGGTCAGAATAAAGTGGGGAGATTTTTTCCTTTAGCTGAGCTGCACTTATGGAAGCAGGCAGTGATGAAACACAGTGATGAATATGGCCCAAATAATTTTGAATTATCATAGTTAAGGCATATCAAAGTTGGCATGTGTAGGTTATAAAAAGGATGTTTCTGTCTGTTTGGTTTTTGGAGATTTTTTTTTCTCAATTTCACATACAATGCTGAGAATCAGGATGACCTGAATTTTTACTGTCCAGTATGATAGATACTACGAAACTTCTGCTAAGGGCGCTGGCTGTTGACAATGAGAGGTCTTCTCATCTGACATGCCAGCAGTAAAGAAGGTTAGTGGGACAGTGGAAAGCTGTTTTTTTACCCAGCTGTGTTCCTAGTCAGATACTAGGCTCTTTCTATGATTTCTGTAGATGGCGTAATCACATTTCCCTGTGTATTAGACAAAAATTGGTCCTGGAGTCAGTCCACACTTTTACCAAAGCAGAAAGTGTGTCCATGTTTGGTTTTTCCTCCAGTGGATTTCCCTCCCAGTCACAACACTGGTAATCCATGACCAGGAATATTTTGTACTGCTGTTGGTTGCTACTTGCACACAAAGAGTTGCTTCAGTTTGCAGAGGTATGAACTCATCGTGCTCTTGAAGTTGCAGTTTCTGAAAGACAGAAGAGATTTTCTCATTGGAAGTTGAAACATGACATGTATGACTTATTTTTAACTCTGCAGGAAGACTTGAGGTTTTAGGAAAAGAGGGTTTGCGCCATTCAGCAGATTCTTGTGAAGCTCCAGGTCAATAGGTTTGAAAGATGGATGCATTGAATTGAATCACTTTGAGGTTACTTATTTGACAGAAAAGGTGTTATTTCAATGCTTATATTACTTTATTTTGCAAACTTAAGGGTCTTTTTGTTTGTTTTCTATTCATTTCCCACAGAAACGTTCCAGAGGTCAAGTGCTATTCGACAAAGTGTGCGAGCATCTGAACCTTTTGGAAAAAGACTACTTTGGGCTAACATACAGAGACACAGAAAACCAAAAGGTAACCCACAAAACTGCAGGTGGCCTTTGGCATGTGAACGTCAGAACTCCCTGAGACGCTCCCCAGACAGCTGCAAACAATCCAGAAGTTGGTTTTATCTTCCTTGCCAAGTTCCATAGGCACAGTTTGAGCTATTGTTTTTTGTGACTCTACCTCTCAAGAGCTATTTCTCTACTTCTTCCTGTGTTTCTCTGCATTGCCGCTCTTTTGGCTATTTATGACATGAAGGATATTAATCATACAGCTGGTGCTCTTTCTAATATGATTCATTCCTTTACTGTCATAGATGAAAGTCAGACTTACACTCACAGATACACTGCAAAACATATAATACTAAAATATGGCTTAATAAGAGTGCTTGGGACACAGATAGGCAGGAGACGATTGACTGCTCCTGCTAACTGCTAAGATAAGGGAAGCCTCTAGGCTTTGACTTTATCTTAGCATTATTGTTGATTTGACTAAAAACATTAGTCTTCAGAAGCAGTAGCAATAGTGAATCACATTCTGCTGTCCTGCATCCCAGCTTCAGTATGAAATAAGCTGCATATTACAAGTGTCAAAGATGATCTAATGTGCAGGTGATATGTACATATATCGTTTGGGACATGGTACGGTGAAAGAGAGAGTATCAAAGGATAATTTAAAATACGTTGTGTTATTTTGGCATTTTAAGGTAAATACTTTGACAGAAACCAGTACAAAACTTAGCAATATGCGCAGTAGCTCAGCAGAGCTCACCAGGTGAAGGTATTTTGTGCTTTGCGTGGCCTGAAAGGTCTTCCCTGATGGAACTGGAGCTACTACTACTTTTTTAGCTGTTTATGTCTTCTGGGAACAGCAGTTGTGTTTTCTAGGCTTCCTTTTGTTTCAAATATATATGATATGAGAGAAATCGGTCTTTTTGTTTCTTTTTTCCCCTTTCTTTACAGACTTCTTTGTTTCTGATTCAGAAAATCACTTAAGCAGATACTTGGTCCATGCCAGTGAAAGATAATGCTTTAGCATATGATTAGTTTTGAGTTTTGATAAAAGCTAGGCAGAAGTCTAAGTGCATTTCCAGATAGGTATGCTTTCCTACGGGAAAGAGAAGCATGGATTCGTTATTGACACTTTGTTTAGAAGCACTAAACATTTATAGGGCACAAGTTACTTTACAGAGCTAAACAGTTAAAAGAACAACTGCCTGCCACCACTTTTATTGATCAATAATATGCATATTTTTAATGTCAAAGTACTTAGCAATTCACCTCCATCCTCTGGCACATAACTTCCAGCCAGACAGATATGTGCCTACATACCATGTCCTCTTTGTAAACAGAAATCCTAATGCATCTTTAATTTCTTGGTGCATAGTGTGCTTTTGTGCTCAGCAATAGCTGGAGTTCTTCTGGCTCATGTTTTGCACTACAGAACAGGTTTGGACAGCTGCAAACTGGTTGTTTTTGTTGGGGAGGGATTGTTGTGTTCTGCTTGTTTGATATTTCTGTAGTGTTTTATTGTCTCTCTGATACATTTGCTTATCTTCCTTTGGAGAAAGTGGAACTTTCCTGGGGGAAGTTTTTGTTCTGGGCTGTGACGCAGTTTAAATATTAATTTGATTCTCTTAGAGGTCAAGACAGCAGAAGCACTGAGACCCCAAGCTGCTGTGTGCCACTTCCAGAGGAATTTCATCTTCTCCTTGGCATCCATGGAGTACTAACACATCACTGGGATAATTCCTCACCTCCTCAGCAGGGGTTTTGTCTTGCATAGTCACTGGGTTGTGCATGGTGTGCATGGGGGCAGAGGTGCTGTGGTTCTGCCTCTGGTTTTCCCCGGAGAGCCCCTCGTGCCCATGCTGCATTGCAAATAGGGTAGTGCCCTACTCTGCACTTGCTTATTCTCTAGCAAGTCTTTTCAGGCTTTCCAGGATTAGAGAAAAAAAATCAATCTAAAAAACCTCTTTGTAGGAAGCTTGTAGAAATTTGGTTTTCCCAGAAGATACTCTGGAAAAAGATTTCTGTGGGTTCATTTTACCAATTCCTATTTTTTATTCTTTTATTTCAAACCATTCAGGCCCTCGAAGTCTGTGAAGGTTAATAAAAATCCTGCTTCTACCCAGGGCCACATCTTGAAAAGTAATGTTAGCCCTGCCTACTGCTGCTCCAAGGAGAAAGGGGTGGCAAAGCTTCACAATGTCGTTGTCTCTAACTTTGACTCATAGCACTGTTTTAAAAATAATGTTTATTGTGTTTTCTAATTCAAACTGAAAAAAGGAAACATTTTCTTTGCAGAATTGGTTGGACCCTGCCAAGGAAATCAAGAAGCAGATCCGAAGTAAGTTTGTTATTGTTGCCCCCTTCTACACGTCTCCCCATGGGGACAAAGCCTGTTTCACAGACATCTTTTGTATCCTGTCCCAAGTCTTTAGCAAAGGAATTATCTACATCTTTTAAATATTTTACCCCTTGATGATGGTGACGCGTTGCTGATGCTCGTAACACGTGAAATTGCATTGCTGAAAACAACTTGACATTTGCAGAGATGCAAAATCCTGAAGTTTGACATTAAGCAACATAACCTTAGGGACTAGGCCACATATATGAATCATTTCTTGCATTACTGGTATTTTTATCATATCCAGAAACACTGCTCATGCCCCATACTGAAATAATTCACTGGTACAAAGGTAGTACTCTATCTAAAATATCTTTCCTTTCTGCATTTCAGAAGCTTGATCTTTGCTCCTAAAATGACCATTCAGTCAATTTTCTGATTCACATGAATCTTTTAAAAAGCTCAGTTGTTATAACTACGCATCTGCTACATTAGAAATTCAAAAACACCTCAAAGGAAAACCTCGTTGAGACTGCTGGGCTCAAAATTTGAATTGCAATTTTTTTACTTCCCCTCACTTTTGAAAATTGACAAAATATTTATGTGTATGACTTCTGTGGGCAGAAAAGCCTCAGTAACTTTTTTTCTTTGCACATTTTTTAAATGACCTCTTCTAGCACTTGTTCTTTCACAAACAAATGTATCTGGTAATTCAGATTTGTTGGGTCAGGTCTGGCAAATAAATCCTTTCCCTCTCCAAAATTCAAAGGGTTAATTTACACTGGCAGGAAAATTTCCCCACTTACTGTGAGCAATCTCCCCTTTCCTCCAGTATTATTTTCATTTCAAGTAAGTGATCTGCAAAACAAAGTAATGAACATTTGCCTTTTTTAAATCTCATAAAGGGATGGATCTGGAGAGGAAGGTGAGACCACGCTGAGTCAAGTTACACAGGTGGTCAATGCAAGTAAACCAGCTCAGCTCCCCACCACATATTTGAAATGCATTTATTATGTACCCAAACCATGAAATAGACAATGAAAGGTTGTGACAGCAGGAGATTAACCAGGTCAGAAGAGTCTCATCCTGGACTTGAGGCAGTGGACAGTTGTATTTGCAGAAAATGACAGTAATAATTTTCTTTCTTTGTACAATTCATCCCAGACGTTTGGAACAGGCCAACAGTGGAAAAGTAGTGCTGTTACCCATAATGCTTTCCAAAACATATATATGGTAAATGCTGGTTGACTTGTACAACACTCAGACCACACTGCTGGGACTTCATCCCAGTGCTTGAGAAAGGCCCTTGGTTCACACCCCGTTAGTTATAACCCATTGACTTGGACAGTGTTGGGTTTTATTCCAACCCCTGTAAATATGAGGTGAAGACTGCTTACTCCTCTATCTTAACCATTTGTGCTATTGTGATAGGCTTTATCATAGGTTGGATTTATTTCGTGTGTGCCAAGGAATAGGTTTACAGTGCATGGCCCCTTTCATCTGTTGTGGGACCAGGTGTCACCCCCTGGCTGCTCTCCCACCTTGGGGCTGGTCTGCTCCCTGGTGGGATCATGCCCCATCCTCGCTGCCAGCCAGATCTTCTTTTCACCATCTTTTATGGCCCAAGAAAATGGAAAAGATCCTAAAATCAAGGACTCCAAAAGTCTTGCCAAGAGCTGAAGTCCTGATGGTGAACGTCAAAATTCTTCTTGCACATTCATAGAATCATTAAATAATTTGGATTGGATGGGACCTTAAAGATCACCTAGTTTGAACCCCTGCCATGGACAGGGACACCTCCCACTAAACAAGGTTGCTCAAAGCCCCATCCAACGTGGCCTTGAACATTTGAGCCTGTTTTCTCAGATGTGTGGATGACCAAAGTGGATGGGGCTTTGCATGGGATGAAATTTCCTTGTTGCTTGTAAGAACAGTGTGGTTTGGGGTTTTGTTATTGCTTTTCATTTGCATTCAAGTCATGTGCTAGTGTAACCTAACCCTTTTTTTTCAAAATAGTATCTATATTTACATACGGTGTTCAACTCTTTTTTTTAAATCTTGATATTATTTCTTTACAACATTTAAAGCTAACACTGAGAAATAATTTTGCCAACTCTGGTGATACCAACCAGTATCCATCCCATGGGTCAACTAAATTTAGTGAAATAATTAAATAAGAATTCCCCAGTGCTATGTATTTTTTCAGTCATACTGTCTGTGTTTGTCCTTGCAGTTTTGTCTGCACAGTAATTTATGTCTGCTGAAGAAAGGACCTATGTGCTGAGGCAGCACTCTGAGAGGATGCTGTGAGCTGATTTGGGCAGCTAGACTTCAGCACATCACCCTGCTCCAGAGCCCATTCATACTCTGGCTTGTGGTGTTTCCAGCACCTCTGTGTTTTGGGTTATTGGTTTTTAAAGCTTGTGCAGACTGTGTGGTGCTTTCTTTCAAAAAACCTTGTTCTCAGACTGAGGGGTTTTTTTAGTATCAGTAATAAATTACTGCTCACTCAGAGTCCTCACTTCAGTGGAAATCCTACTAAATAAGAAAAGAGCTGTAAAATCTGATCTAACACAGTCTCTTCAGTATGATGTGTGGGAAAAATATTCTAAAACCTGTTCTTATTAATTGCTTGTCTGGGATATTTTTAAGTCTGCTGGTGATTGAATAACATGAGCATCTCTGTTTGCACTTGCAGTGTACTTTCAGTCAATCTGTGTTCTTTTCCAGGTGGTGCTTGGCAGTTTGCATTTAATGTGAAATTCTACCCTCCAGACCCTGCCCAGCTATCTGAAGACATTACCAGGTGTTTTAAACATTAAATACCTTTTTAGAAGTGGCTTAAAAGCTGTTCCTGGTAGCACTTACGCTCTAATTATCCAAGAAAATAAATGTTTTATATTCCCATTGTCTTTCTTTTTCATATGAGCTTATGGAAAATATGCAATGGTTTGACAGGAAAGACAGTGTGAACAGCGTCTATCCTCTGTGTTATGAAGTATTTTGTATAGTTTAACCCTAAACCCCAGCTTTTTCAGCTTTTTCAATTTGCATATTCCTTAGAGTTGATTTTAATTTTCACAAAAATGCCTGATGCCCATTTTTGCCAGTGGTAACAAGTTATTACTGTAAGTAAATTCATAATTATGAAAGGAAAGAAGTGCGATAATGTGGTTTCATGACCATACTGAATCCAAAACAGAGCAAGCACTGTACCAGCTACTTAGGAAAAAAGGAACTCTTTCCCAGCTGAAACCAGGATAGATGAGAATAAGCATGCATGCAAATTTTGTATATCATTTAACAAAGTAAGCAATCAATGTGCATGGAATAGAGAATATGGTGGTATTGATAGCTGCTCCCTGCTCTTAAAGTCACCTCTGAACTCTACACCTCTGCTCTCTGGTTTTGTATTCGGATTGCAACCACAACAAAAAAACCCCAAAACCTCACCTGATTTCCTCCTTGGAAGGAGGCACAAAATCTTTGAGCCATGATGAGTTTTTGTGCCATCAGCAAACTGTTCCCCAGCCTGTCGCAACATTTTGCAACCTTTGAACATTTTTAACCTTCAGTACTTTATGGACTACTTGTTGCTTTTAAGGTAGCATGAAGCCTTTGGCCTAGATCAGGGTCCCCTGTGGTAGGTACTGTGCAGAAAGTTCACAGTGGAACAGAGGACTTCCAAAGGAAAGGATTGCTTTGTTCCTCTTCTGACTCTTAAATTTCCCCTGGGGACTCTGCCTTTGCCACCAAACCAATGCTCTTCACTCTTATTTCTGTTTTCAGCTCTCTGGTGAAACCTTTCACTGCACACCTCTGTGGTTCTAACAGCATTTACTGTTTAAATGTATTTTCGAGAAAGCACAACAGGTTGCTAAAGAGACAGCTTATGTTTTTTGAATGACTTGGAGTTCAGCTATTCTTAAATGAACAGTATTTGAGGTTTTTAATTATTTTTTTCTCCTTAAAGAATTGCCAGGTAGTTTTACATCTTAGTGATTTATGATAGAAATCTAGTACGTTTTAATGGGTATTTCTTCATCTAGGTCACTAAACAAAGTAATAACCTATTTTATTAAGAGATCTCCATGCTGCTGTATAAAGACAAATTAGGTGTTCCTACTGATAAATTAAGCAAGAGCTTGGTGTTTTGGAGTTTTTTGGGTTGTTTTTACAAAATTATTATTGTCCTTGTAAATGGCTGAAAAGCTCTGGCCTTGGCTGTCTGAAAATTCCTAGTGGAACCGAGGCCTCTTTCCAGTGCTCGGGCAGTGCTTCTTTGGGGCAGCAGTGGAGGAGCCCTGTCTGAGCTGCTTTGGTGCCCCCCTGCAGGTACTACCTCTGCTTGCAGCTGAGAGATGACATCGTTTCGGGTCGGCTGCCCTGCTCGTTCGTCACGCTGGCCCTGCTGGGCTCCTACACCGTGCAGTCGGAGCTCGGCGACTACGACCCGGATGAGTACGGCAGTGACTACATCAGCGAATTCCGCTTTGCGCCAAACCACACTAAAGAGCTGGAGGACAAAGTGATCGAGCTGCACAAGAGCCACAGGTAAGCAGAGGGCATCAGTGTGAGCTCTAGCCTGCTTCAGGTACTGTCCTGGTGCATCAGGAGAAGTTAAATTCTGCAGTGGTGTACTTAATATTTTTCCGGCAAGACTCCTCTCTGTGTCTTTGGATAGAGAAGAGCTTTGCAGCATGAAAGTTAACAGGGTCTGCACTAGAGCTGTGGCTCTGGTAGGTACCCAGCTACTTAAGGGGTATGGCTGTAGTTCTGACAGGCTGAAAATGTTTTCCAGCTGCTGGATTTTCTTTTGGATTCTGTTTCCTTAACATTTATGCTAGAACTGGTTGCTTTTCCACAGGGGAATGACACCTGCAGAAGCTGAGATGCATTTCCTGGAGAATGCCAAAAAACTATCAATGTATGGAGTAGATCTCCATCATGCCAAGGTATGTACTTTGGTTTTTTCACTGGCCGTATTTCCCCTGTGGCATAGTACTTGAATCTGCATGGACTCCCTGATTTATTTTTTCTTGTATTTTTGAGACAGGAATTTTGTGGGATGAATCATGTGTCAGCATGAGGAAAGGTGACTCACAGGATAAGCATAAATGTATCTTGTAACCATAACATAATTTAGCCTATCGATTCAAAGATTTTGTACATCAACTTTCATGTTGATTAAACAGTGCTATCCTTGAGGAAAATATTGAATGGATGGAGTGACGAGGAAGGATATTAGAAACTGTCCAGAGAGTGGTCAATTGTCATTTAATTCAGCTACATTTTCCAGTTTAATAAGGCTAACTATACTATCTTAACCGGATGGCAGATCCTTTCTATGCTGCGAAGGACTTTCAAGCAATTATTTAGCTGTGCTGGAAACCTAATCAGATTGATGATAATGGGGAGACAGCAGCTTGTCTCTTTCCTGAAGTGTGGTTGTTGCGGTTGACAGGGAGGGCAGTAATTCTCCTGGAAACATTCTCGATGATCAAGTAGTTTCTCTAATCATCAGCAGGCTAAGTTATGAATAAAACATGATCATTCTTACTGTGGCTTGGGAGAGCCACCTATTAGCCTTGTGTTCGTTGTCTGATTTTTAGTTTTAGGGGTTTTTTTCCAAGTAAATAATTACTATTGTTTTCTTTACTCTTCAGAGTAAGACTAAGGGATTTTAACATTTTTGAGGTTAGCAAGCATCCTTGGCAAATGAATACTGAACCAAGGAATTCTGTCCTGTGGAGAGAACTGTGTTTTCTGTAAAGGTCAAATTATTGTGAGCCTGTTTTTTTGCTGTAGCTTTCAAGCTGCATCCTTTCAAGAACTGAGATAAATTTGCAGCTCAGATCTTGAAAGAGCCTGGAACTATGTCCCGGGGGCATTTCATAGGAGCCGTGCATGTGTGTTACAGAATTCAAGGCAATCTTTTGTGTTCTGTTAATTGCCTTCACTGAAAATGAAGAATCTGTGTACAGCTCAATTGGCAACATCTACCAGGAGGGATGCCACTGCCTTCCCTGTGTCCTGCAGATACACACAAAGTCTTAAGGCACATTTGGAGCAGAGAGAAATGGATTGGCAAATGTCACTTGATAGCTTTTTTTCTGCAAAAAAGAAATCCACAAACCAGCAACTAAGTGGATTACTGTTTTAAGTAAGTTACAGGCTTTGTTACTGAAAATTTTACATAAGATAGCATTAAAGCCTAAGAATTTTTTCAGAATATTGGGGAAAAGCTGTGAGGTTTAAGATGGGATATTGTAAGATAACCATTTTATTTATTCTTTCCCAAAAAAGTATTAGTATCCTGGTTTGCTCTTCTTTTATTCGTATGGAAAGACTCAGAGCAAGAGAAGTTGGTAGAAAAGTTAATCTCTCTCCAAACTGATGCTCTTAATTTTAAAAAGCTGTGGTGGTGACCAAGTTGTGTTTGTCTGTGGGTTAAGAAACACAACAGTAATCTTGGAAACTAAGCTGAAGTTGGGAAAACTAGACTCTGCATGAGAAGTCATGTTTAGTTTTAATTAGGTCTGCCAGTGAGATTTGATGGTGTCAGGCTAGCGGACAAGTATCTCTGTGCATGCCTTTTGGAAGTCGTGCCATGGTAAATGTCTCTATGTAAATGTCAATTCATTAAGGCTGTGCCAATATCTTAGGTGTTGGACAGATGTTTGACTCACCAGCTCCCACTGAAACTAGTTCTCAGTTATCCAACACAAGGCTGTGATAAAAAATGTGTTCAAATAGACAGATTTGTCCTCTAGGCTGTCACCATTCTGGGGAAGCCCCCCCATCCATATGCAGAGCTAAAGGGATGTGCCTCGGATGTTACAGCTAACAGGTTTCTGTTCCATGCAACCACATTCTTTTATTCAGCCAAATTATTTTATTCAGGTTTCATTCTATAACAGTAGTATTCTACTACTGACACCAACAAGTAAGAGAAGTCTTGAATAAACTTGGATCTGCTGTGAAGGTGGAGATAAGGGAAGAAGGCACTTCTCAAAAAGTTTTTGAGAAAGTGTCTCAAAAAAAGAGCCCCTTGCACCTGCAGAAATGTGCCAGGTGTGAGCACACTTGCATTTCAGGCATTCACCAGGCAGTGTGATTACTGCAATGAGACTTTGTTTTTTAGAATGTATTTACTGTATTTAGACATTGCTGTTTGCTTAGGAAAGTGAAACTGAAGCATACTGAAAAATATTAGCCTTGTCTTTTCTGTAGCGCCTGACAGTGATACCATGCAAAAGCTGTATTTAGAAAAAATCTGTCTTTAAGTGGTGATACCATCGTTGTTGGAACATATGTCCTCTATTGGTGTGTTTCTAACACTGGAGTGACTTTGTGGCACTATTTCTGTGTTGTGATTTTAAAACTTTTTTTTCATTTCAAGCTGTGCCGTAGCTGTTTCATCATGACTGACCACGCAGACCATTGTGTTGGTCTTGAAATGTAATCAGATTTTCACTGAGAGCCAAAAAGATGGCTGGTTGGGAAAACCAGAGGAAAATGATTAATTCATTTCATGATTATCATAGGGTGACATCTTCATAGCTTCTGTGATCAGGTTTTTGTGACCTTAGGTTATTTAAAAACAGTTTGTGAAGAACTCAGTACTTTGAAGTGGGCTCTTTTCTCTATCAGTACTAGTACTTAGCTAAATTAAAACAACAGTGATAGAAGATAGTGAAGATTGGTTTTAGACTATTTGAAGACTTCTAAAGGAAAGACAAATCTGTATTTCTTACTGAATAAAAATACATATTTATGGGTATGTTCTGATAAGATTGTGGACAAATGTTTCGTAGTGCTAATGTGTCTGAGCTACAGCCTCCTGTCAAACATAGGTTATAGCACAGGCACAGTCACACACTTTTGAAAAAGAGTCTTTTCTGGTCCACATGCCCAACTTTACGCCCACTGGGCATTTCAAAGTGGAAATACTGAGCAAAGGCACAAGAGCATTAAAGAAACTAGCAAACCTACTAAAGCCAAGATGAACAAACTACAGAAGAAAAATCTATCTAAGGATTCACAAGGCTTAGTCATGGAGATGAGTGATACCAGAAGAAGTAAATTTGTATGCTGTCATGCTTACTTTCAATCTGGTATTTATGCTAATGACCCTTTTTTATTATCCTAATAAAAGTTTGCTGTATGATTGATGTAATTCTTTTAACGACATCTAAAATTTCCCTCCTCCTTTTGGAGGCTTTGTAAAATATAAGGAAACACTGGAAACCCTCAGTTTCCTTCACCCTACCCAACCTTACTATTATTTGCCTGAATGCATTCAGTGAGCAGGGTAGCACTCAGAAATCAGGTCACTACAGCTGATGCATTAAAAAGACGTAGCTCAGATAGAAACACAGGATACACGAATCTGTAGTACTGTAGGATGCAAGGGTAGAGATACTCAACAAAGTGCATTGCTTGCTATTCCAGGATTCTGAAGGAGTGGAAATCATGCTAGGAGTCTGTGCAAGTGGACTCTTAATATATCGAGACAGACTCAGAATAAACAGATTTGCCTGGCCAAAGGTTTTGAAAATTTCCTACAAGAGGAACAACTTCTACATCAAAATCCGACCAGGGGAGGTAAGGGCATCCTGATTCTCTTAAGTGGGTGAACCTCTTGAAAAAATATGAGTTTTTACTGATTTGTTGATTTGTTTTGTCTTAGAAGCTTTTAACATTCCTCTCCATTTATATTTCCTAATTTATGCTGATTTTCTTAGGAAAGATTAGGTATATACTTTCTTTAAAATACAGGTAAAAAACTTTGGTATTTTTCTGTTTATATCCATGAACTAACTCAAGGAATAAGTATGGCCATCTGCACATAAAAAGCTCATCCATGTTATGAATACTTTGGGCATTTAAGAACAATATTGCTTATTCATGGAGAGCTTGTTATCCTCCCTCATGTTGTACATTAAATTGGCATTTATCTCACCCACTAAGAGATGTAGACAGGCCATACCAAACTTTATAAACATACCAGGCCAGTATATTTACAGCATTTTGGGTAGCTTCACACATTAGCCCTCGCAAGCCCACAGGAGCTGCTGTTCTGGCTCTGGAGAAGGGGATGTGAAACCTCGTGCAGTGAGTGCCCTCTCGTGGCTCCGCCGGATGCGAAGCAAATACCGACCTCACGGGCTGAGCAAGCGCTCACCCAGAAATGATGGATATCATGGAATGGTTTGGGTTGGAAGGGACCTTAATGATCATCTAGTTCCAACCCCCCCACCATGGGCAGGGACACCATCCACTAGACCACATTGTTCAAAGCTCCATCCAGCCTGGCCTATAAGATGATAACGCTTAAGGAAAGCCTCAAGAGGAATTCAGGATCATCACAGGCAAAGGAGGATTTCCATTTTAAATGCCGGTACAACAATTGGTCTGTGATAGATGAAAATCCCATATCTATTTAGTGTGTGGACCTGTATAGCAGGACAGAAATCACTTAGAGGAGGACTGGCATTTCTCCCCTAATGCAGCCAGTGTCTCTGGGACTGATTCCATAATTGACCTGGGAAACTTGCTGGGGCCCCCCACCCCTGAGCCTGAGCCTTTTTTAGAGTCCTAAACCAAAATCCACAAACCTTCATCTCCTGCCTCTCAGCAGACACAGTTCTAGTAACCAAATTTCCAGTCTTGAGTTTGATTTTAAAAACCCAAGCAAATAGTCACTGGCATTCCCAAAGCCTGCATTAAAGGTCTCCACCACTGCTACCCTGTTGAGCTCTGCTGGTCTTGGTACACAGTATCCTGTGACCAGGTCGTAGTTCTGTGTGTAAAATAATCAATGCAGCCTCTGTCCAAATTACATTTGATGATACTGTGATTCACTATCCCACACATCATCTTTATTATTTTGTTTTTTCCTGCCTTATTTGCCTGTCAGCTTCCGTAGGGATCCAGACTGCCTTACAAGTGCCCTTCTGTCTACCTTTCCCCCATCACAGCAACTCTATTTTATCTACTTAGCTATCTGCATGTAGCCATCAACATGTTACAGCAGATTTAGCTGGCACAGCTTCTGCATCTGAAATATGTAAATTTGCAGCACAATCTAAAAAGGCCTCTTTGTATCTCCAGACAACTCTTTTCAATTACCTGTCTTGCCTCATCCTTCTCAGATGAATTAGCTCTAACCACCATGATTTACTAACGGTAGTACTTTCTCTGTAAATCTCCTTAATCTAAGGCTGTGCGAGACCAAATCAGTCCCTGAGGACTATTGCTCACCTCCAACTATTACCAGGCTTCCCACTGTAGTTTAAACTGGTGAAATTTATTCAACAGGGTTAAAACCCTTGAATTATATTTTCTCAGAAGTCTCCCAAGTCTTAACTGATCTCTTTGTTACTGTAGGGTATAAAACATCACTGTCACCGTAAGAAATCTGTTGCTCATTACTGGTGTTTCCCCCAGAAATGATCCTCAAACATTGCCATAGATTATCATTCACAGCTTCTTTCCCAGAATTCTTTCTGTAGAATATGTATATATGTGGTTATATACATGAGCATATACGTTCACCCTTGCAATGAGATGAGATACAGACGGAGGAAATGAAGATGAACCTGTGTACACTGTCTAAAAATAGATGCACAGCATCAAAAACATACTTATTCTTTTTTCCTACCTAGTTTGAGCAGTTTGAAAGCACTATTGGGTTTAAGTTGCCAAATCATCGTGCTGCAAAGCGCTTGTGGAAGGTGTGTGTTGAACACCATACATTTTTCAGGTATGTGGATTTCTTTTCCTAAAGGCGTGATATAAAAAGAAAAGATCAATTCTGTCAGCAGAGACAAAATCCTTCAAATCAAATTGTCTTTTTGATCATGGGGTACCTCTGAGCAGATAAGGGAAGGTTATTGCTTCTTCAAAATTTGAGAAGTTGCACCCAAATTATTCATACTATTTCAGATAGATACTGCTTAAAATCACCATATGGTCCTAATTAATCATTTTGCTTTATCTGTGCCATGATATTATCAGCTGCTATAATTAAAGAGATGAAGGACTCTGCTGCACCTACTGCATATAAGCTTGCATAGGGAGAACAACTTATATGGAAGATTGCTGGGGGATGTGAAAAAGAGTTCTAAAAAAATGGATATTTTATTTAATTATATATGAAAGTACAGACAGTAGTAGGTGGTGTATTTTTGGTCACCCAGAATACCCAACCCATAGCTGTAATTTTTGGAGTTTTACTAAAGAGTTTTGCAGCTATTTTTTTGACTTCTAAGAAGAACGGAGAAAAGTTTGGGATAGTGAAATAAGTGCTGTAATTAGTTTGTGCTAAGATTAAATAGATACTTAACGAGGGAAACCCAAAAGGGTGAGATTTTCAGGAGTTTGAAAGGGTGTCCAGTGCTTAAAAACCCCCTCTGGGGAATGTTTGGGAGTACTGAAGAATTTCCCTCCTTTCTTAAAACTGTTGGTTCAGGCTGTCTGTACATTCATATGAAATGCAGTCTTAGCAGCAAAAGATCTAAAGAGAAATGGAGTGTGCATTTTTGGGGTATTTTCTGATTTTTAATGACAAATCAATGTCTGAAGCATAGACTGCAGAGCAGGAGAATGGCTTCTTCAGCCAGCTACCATGCCCAAAACCCTCCCAGAGGGTGGGAGAGCTCTAACCTGAAAAATGTCTACATCCCTGTGAATGAATACTGCCTGGCATACTCTGGAAATCAGTTCTGGCCCTGTCCTCAGCATAACATCACCAGGTTAAGTTTGAAGAGATACATTTGCATTTCAGCCCAGTCGGGGCCTCTGACACAAGGAACACCTTATTTTTAATTTTAGTGATCAGAAAATAGTAAATATGATTTTCAAGCATGAAGGAGCTGAGTGATTCTTGCCCATTGGGAAGACCTCAGATCTTCAAATGCTTTAGCCAAGTGGTTTTGTCATGCTGTATGAGGAGCATCCTTTGATTCCCTTTTAGCCACAGACCGGTGAGGCACAGGTTACCATGGAGAGTGATACCCAGCAGTCATCTTCTCTCCTCTGCAGAAACAGTGGACTGATTTTGGAGGAGGGAGAATAACAGGTGCATTGCTTGGTGTGTTTTAGGCTCCTGCTGCCAGAAGCACCTCCAAAGAAGTTCCTCACGCTGGGCTCCAAGTTTCGCTACAGCGGCCGGACGCAGGCCCAGACGAGAAGAGCCAGTGCCCTCATAGACCGTCCTGCACCTTACTTTGAGCGGTCTTCTAGTAAACGTTACACCATGTCTCGCAGCCTAGATGGGGGTAAGGTCCTCTCAATTGACTTTGTCAAAAGGTATCATCACAGTGATCACAGCTTTAGATTAGGTATAAACCTCATCATCTCATCTCCTTGAGATTCGGCTGAGTGGAGGCTGTGAGTACCTGCACGTTCACTGCAGGGGTAGAGGAGGATGAAGAAAAATTCCATGCTAAATGTACTGATGTGGTCCTTACGAAGTGTTTGCCTGGAGGATGTTCTTTGGAGCCCACTCTTCACAAAGCCTCTGTCCTTGCCTCATATCTGCTTCCCTGCTTTGGGGAAGGATGGGATGGACCTGCCTGCCAAAGAAAGTCAGGCTTCAACACTTTTTCAGGGTTTGCATGAGTGACTGTTTGGGTTTTGGTTGAATCTGGGTTTTTCTCCTAGGTAGGTCTTTCACTTAAATCTGTTACGATCCAGAAATTAATTATTTCCCTTGAGTAATAACACTTGATACCAGTTACCTCACATCCTGGTCTGATGAGCACTAAGAGACTTTTTTCATACGTTACTTTTGAGGGTATGAAATGGAGAGTAACATACATAGGTTAATAGTACATCCTTCCTCTCTTTATCCTTGGTTCATGGAGGTCATGGTTCTGGTGCTGTCTTTGGTTAAATCAGCGTGTAATTCAGAGTATCAGCTACTTCCATCAGCTATTACTGTTGTCGGCTGTTGAGTAAGAAGAGGTTGTAGTTTATTTTTGTAGAAAAAAGAAGATTGAAACTAAACTCAGATTCATTACAGATTAAACAAAAAAGTGAATTCTCTTGCAGAATATCGCAAATTGCAATGAGTATGGTTGGTGGTGGGGACGGGGAAAAATTTTGATTTAAAAGTACAAGTGAAAAGCCTTTTTCTCTCCCTCTAAAGGTGCTGCTTGTCATTAATTATTTTGGAATCTTCTAATTCTGATGTGCTTCTTGCTCGTTACCAAGCAACTGGTGACCTGATTGCTGTGCATGTGTTTCAAAGCAGAAATAATCCTTCTGCATTATTTTGTTTGTAACATCTAAACAAGATGTCTCCCTGTACTCCCTTTGCTTTCTCCTGCCTCCTAAACTTAATCCCAAGAGACAAGATACCTGAAACGCTTTACCCAGCATTTGTTAAACTCTGCAAGGTTTTTATGATGTTAATTTGCCTAAGTGCAAATGGGGGAAAGAGGTTTTTTAGTCAATGTTTGTGATCTCTTCACTAGTGTTGTTACTATAATGCAGATGTGTCTGTAACATTCTGCATTGTGCTTACGTTGTGACCCAGGCTCTGTCATTTGCTACAGATGCAAGTGAGTTCATAAATTTGAATAATCCTATTGGTTTAGAAATTTGTTACCCAATAGTCAAGAGCAGGGTCTGGGCATATGTTAAAGTTTTGATTACATTCTACCTGTAAAGGTACTATTTCTTTCAAAGTTACTTTTATATATTTAAATTTGATGAATTATTGAGCACTTGCATCCTAAAATATTCTGGTAGGGTCCACTGAACTGAATGTCATCACTTTGCAGAATTTTTTAGGATAATGAGCTCACCTAACTGACAGACTTTAGTACTCAATAATACAAGGATGACATTTCTTTTTTTTCAGGTATTATGCCTGTGTTATATCAATATTGTCATTTTCTGTAATGCAGCACATTACTAAATCTGCATTTGATCTGCATTTTTATATTCTGACAGATTTAAAAAAAAACATCTCTTCCACCCCCATGGCTGATGTCATAGCTGGTTCTCCTTATGTTTCCTGCCTGATAACTGTGGCAACGCGTTGCTTTTTTTTGTCTGGTGTTTTACTACAGTAGTAATTTTAATGGCTTGCTAACATTTAACAACTGTGTAATGCACACATTAGCTACAGTAATGTGTGTATACACATCCATAATATATGTGTATGCATATAAAAGCTATGAGCTTTATTTCAAGTAAACAGTTTATTTAAATGTATGCATATGCTTCTGGTTTCCTGAAACATGACACATTTGTGTTTTCAGCATTATCTCAAATGTTTTTCTAAACCAGCTTTTTTAATTTTATGCAGCTTCTCAGCAAAAGCTATTTCAGACTTTCCCTCTTTAAATATTTGCTTTTAGCATCAGTGAATGAAAACCATGAAATGTACATGAAGGATTCTGTGTCTGCTGCAGAGGTTGGTACTGGCCAGTACGCCACAACAAAGGGCATCTCTCAGACCAACTTGATAACCACTGTGACTCCAGAGAAAAAGACAGAAGAGGAGAAAGATGATGAAGAGGGCAAAAAGAAGAGAGCAGAGGAAGTCACCCCGATTTCAGCAGTACGCCATGACACCAAGGTAGAATTTTCAGGTTTTTGTATTAAACAGACCTGCCTGGAGAGTGCTTGGAGAAACGAATTTTTAGGGAGAGAGGGGAAAGAGGAAATAAAAACTAGTTCTGTGAAAGGCAGTATAGTATTTATATATACGTGTCTTGAATCAGTGTTTTTGTAGTCCTTTCAGTTTTCATATGACGTTGTAAAAGTTAGTTCCTGCCTTGGACTGTTTTTTGAAATACGTTTAACAGTCAGAATGGTGTTTTTCACACAGCATTCAACAGCTCTTTAGGAAATGCCCAGAAGTAACCTGGCGGTGCATGTTTATTCGTCTGGTTTTCAGTCATATTTTGACTTTGGAATGGCCATCCTGTTTTTTTATTTTGTCAAGGCAACAAAATAGTTCTGTATTCTTGTATGTAGCTCTGTGCTTTAAACTATTGTATTTTCCTCTTATACTTCTCATAACACCGTTTCCTTGCATTAATTTCAATGGGCATTTTTTCTCTATTAACTTCTGGATATTAATCTGCTGTTATAAGCAATTTTTTTCTGGCTTACAAAAGCATTTGCTTCACTTGTTTGAAGTATGTGTTGAAGAAAGCAGTTTTTATTGATGGTTCTCTTCTCAGTTGTTAAATTTGAGTCATCCCTCATCATCTTCAATCCCACCACTGCCACACACACATGGTTGTGCATAATATCTACTGAGATATTAATACAGGGTAAACCAAATAGGAGGACAGAGAAAATAGTGAATAGAGATTGAACAGTGAAGAGAAATATGATAGAATAACATTCAAAAAGTGTACTGTGGAATACACTTGCTAAACAAGTAAGATTTACGCTCATCTTTTAGAAAGAAAAACATTTACACCCTCAGAACTGTCAAGTATGCTAATGTTAGAACCTGAACTTCTAGCTTTTTCACATAAGGACACAATGAGCTACGTAGCAAAAGGATCAAGTCCTCGAAAACAGTTACAGTTAAGGAACTGAAAACCAGAAACAAATTGAGTTACTGAAGGTTTTCTTTTGAAAGCGTGTGCTGTAATTGTAGCATTTAACAAAATTTAACTGGGGTCTTCTAGAAACTCCATTAGTTTCTGCGTGGAGAAAGAATGATGAAAATCAAATATGAAAAAAACATCCAATAGAAGCTAGTTCTGTTCCAAGTGTTTGCTAATTTAAGTCAATGGAGGGATCAGTTGCATTTTGAAGATCAACTAGCTATTCCTTATATGTGGCTAGGAATACGCAAAGATATCTTAGGAGACTATTTTGATGGAAGTTAAATATGCACAAATGATTGATTTTTACGCCCACTCAAGAGATGAGCTCTATTAAACCAGTCATAAGTAGAGCTTCAGTTCTGTAATCCTGTACAGATCTTGGTCCTGCTTCCACATGGACCTGCTAACAGATTTGTCTTTCATCATAAAGAGAATAGGATCTCAAGAAGCACAAGACAAGCTTGAAATCAAATCCCTTTTTAAGGGCATATAAATGTTTTAAGTATGTTTTCAGCTTTTCCATTAAGACATTTTGCCTTTGTTTTATCCATGTGTATTTAAGTACCAGAAGTTATTCTAAATATTAACACTGTAAATATGTCAGTAAGTGAATAGTCTGTATTAGAAAAGAATACATTTACTTTGGATTTGTTTCTCTTTACAATATAAAGAGAAGTTGTGTGTATTTAGCTCACATAAAAACCTGTGAGTCCATCAGCATTAAATTTTGACTTGAGCTTACTGCATTAAACCCATAAAGACATTTATAAGCAGTTTGAGCTAGGCTTGGTTTTGATTGCTCAGTTTGGGAATACAGATTCCTTGAACTGATAGATTGTTAGAGAAGAGAGAAAGGGAAATATTAAGAAGAAGGAAAGGAGTTCTTCCATGTAACTACTTGGCTTACATCCCATTCCTACCATTAATATACCTGGCAAAGTTTGGGCTTAGTAGCAACCTGTGTATAAAACTTGGAAATGCTTTTTGCCTCCAGTACAACACTTGAACTGGAGGCAACTCCAGCTTGAACTGGAGGCAACTGCTGTTTTGGCTTTAAAGTCATTTTGCTCTTGGGAGCCGGGAGTGAAAGTGAAATGGCTGTTACAGTTCCTTGGGGAGATGCACTATGGGTGGAGCAGCTCAGGCACTTAGGGTTTGGTCATGGATCCAGTGGGCCACTTCAGCTAAGTGCACCTGGGTGGACTTTGGCCAAAACATGTCTGATGCATCAGCATTGTGGCAGATGTGTTGTACTGGGGTATGCATTTTTGTGATGACAGTGGTTTTTGTCCTTCTAAAGAGCAGTGGTGGCTGCTTGCAGGGAGCGTGTGAAATGGCAGTCACCATTTCTGCTGAATCACCTACCTCCTCCTACCAATTCTTTGTCCTCAAATGACCTGAAAGGCCAGTTGAATGCCATACAAGTGACATATCAAAGCAAATCCTGCTTGTTGGTAGCCAGTATTCCTGGCATTGTGGTAAAACTTGTAGCAAAAGCATCGGGGCCATTTCTGCCTCTTAACTATGGGTAAAGGGTCACATTTTGATTATGAGGAGATGTGGCTTTGTGGGGCAAGGACCTCTCTCTGGCCAGCCTGCCTTCAGATCCCCAGTGAGAGATGACGGGTTCTGCTGAGCCACAAGACTCAGCTCCCTTCTTTCAGTGTACGGCCAAACAGGTGGCAGCGTGGAGGGGCTGGCAGGGTGCATGGGTGGGAGGGGTGAGCCCCCAGCACTGCCTGCGTGGGCTCACGGCGGGCAGAGGTGAGGGCAGGGCTGTGGGGATGCCCAGCAGAGGCCAGTGGTGGGAGCCGTGCAGAGGAACTGGCTGCTGGGGTAGCTGTCAAGCTGGCTTTTTCTAACAGTAGCAGTTGATGAATGGATTTATGGTCCCCCCACCAAACCACAATGTGTTTTAGTTTGGTTTAGGACTTAGATTTTTTTTTTTTTAATACTGCAATGGAGGAATTTAAAGTCTTTGGAGCTTTAATTATTACTGCTTAGGTCCAAGACATAGACGTGAAGCATCTTGGCCCCCACTGGGTCTCCTCCTGACTGCAAGAATGCTGTCACAAGTAGTGCTGGTATTAGAAATATGTTCCCTTCTTTCTTTATTGCTCTCCATGTACTTCATGTTTGAAAACACTTTATGATCGGATGCCAGTCTTGCAGTAAGTGGAAATTGGCAGAATCTGAAACTCCCCATGTGGCCATGGAGGCTTATATATAAATCCTGTGCTGCAGAGGACTAGACAAATGTTGAATCAAGAAGTTGCCTTTTGTAAGCTGGAAGCGCGATTCACTAATACCTGTGGTGTGCGGCATGGGAACATGCACTGTTTAATTCAGTGGAAAGCTGTGGTGTTAAAATACTGTTTATAATTTTATATATATAATATATATTATTTATCATCACGGAAGAAAATTAACTAATTACAGTTTTCTTTTTGTCCTTTTGCTTTTGCGCCTTGTTTGCTGCTCTTTCTCTGTCACCAGCCATCTTTGCTTGGCGCTGACTCCCACCACTCCTCGCCATCCTCTCAGCCTGGCCCCCATGTATCTTCAGCAAAGCTTCGCAGGAGATGCAAGGAGAGCACTCGGACAAAGTCCTTAGGCTGTGAGGCCCCCAAAGAGAGCGCTCCAAAGCACAGCGAGTCGGAGCCAGACTCTGACAGAAAGGGGCGAGTTTGCTCCGCCGAGCAAGACATGGCTTTTGGCTACAAGCAAAAAGCTGGCAAAGGCGGAACACTGTTTTCCTTCTCCTTGCAACTTCCAGAGTCATTTCCTTCCCTCCTGGATGACGATGGCTACCTGTCGCTCCCTAACCTCTCTGAAACCAACCTCCTGCCTGCCAGTGTGCAGCACTACCTCCCCATCCGCTCCCCCTCCCTCGTGCCTTGCTTCCTCTTCATTTTTTTCTTTCTGCTCTCTGCCTCTTTCTCAGTGCCATATGCCCTCACTCTCTCCTTTCCTCTGGCTATGTGCCTCTGCTACCTGGAGCCCAAGGCGGCCTCCTTGAGTGCCTCACTTGCCAATGACCTGAGTGACAGTTCAGAGGAAGAGGTGTGTACCTCGGCATCGAACACACTCTTTTTCGTGTTCAGTGCTTCAGTCCTAACCAGTGTTAGATTGCTGCAATAGTGGTCCTACTTTCAGAGCCTCATTTCTGTCTGTGCTGATATGTTAGAAGGGGTTTTTTTTGGTTTGGGGGTTGTTGTTTTTTTGGTTTGGTTTCTTTTCCTTCTTCTTTTTTTTTTTTTTTCTCATGCTGGGAGTATAGCTTGGAGCCCAGGGTTAGGCACAACACTGTGTGGAAGTGGCTTGGCTTGAACTGTGTCAGCTGGTGCAAAGTGACTTGCACTGAATAATAAGACCTCTTTGTTCCCTCTATCAGTTTATACTAGGGTTAGAATAGTTATCTAAATAGTGGGTATTAAGTATAATTTTCTGCATAATTACTGAAGCATGCAAATATATGCATAGTATCTACATTTATTTATATAAGTAGCTACCCAGCAATAATGAGCAGCCTCACCAACTTCAGTACGTTCAAAGTCCAGATGTACTGAGCTTTTTGCAAAAGGCTATCAGCTGTAGCTGAACTTCAGAAAAGGCTTTCTGGTCCAGCAAAACCTGGATCTCAATTTTCAGCCTTGATCCCACCTCTGCTGCAGATTAAATTGTTTTCCCGTGGTTAAATCCAATGTATCAGTGAGGGGTCAGATTGGGACAGCTGTTCTGCAGCTGTTGCTGGAGCATGCCATGTGGGCTGTCTTGACATTTGCAGTGTTAGATTAGCACTGCCAAAACTGACGCCTCAAGCCACCAGGGTCATCACGGGCAGATGAACCAGCTGCAGTAGGAGTCTGAAGTGGTTCTGGGTACTGTGGATGTGATGGTATATCCAGAAGTAGGAAAGGAATCTGCTTAAGTAACAGAGTAACTGGCATCTCAGTTTTTGCTGGAGCCTGACTATTCTTTGTTGACAGAATAAAATAACAAGTTCAGCTTTTCCTTGATTTTCTATTTTCCTTTTCAGCTTCAAATACAAAAGTACAGTTTTGCTTTGTATGTAAGGAAAAAAACCCAATCAGATAATTGTAGACCAGCTGGCCGTGTAAAAAGCCACCTTGGCCACTTCTTGATACCATTGCAGTAGTTCTCTTCAATAAACCAGCTTGAACATCTAAACATTTGTGTCATCTGCTGCTGTTGGTTTTGTAAGACTTAGTGCAGGATTTAATTTCCTTTTTAGGGAAAGCCAAAAGTCACATCAATTTGTCTTGTAAAAACATTGTCTTTAGATGCTTTTGGCTCTGTGATGCCTAACAACTAAAATATAATGTGCAGCTTCTGATAAAAGGCATCCAAAATGTTGCTGTCTCATTTCTTGTCCTCATTTTGAGACAGCATTTAGGTCTCAATTTGCATTAGCTCTGCACTTGGATTAATCTAATAGCAATAACAGCATTAATATAGTGCCAGCTCCAGAGGCAATAATGAGGCAGTGTTTATGTAATACATTAGTCTGTTCCTCTTTCAGAAACGAGCACTTCTTTTTGTTAGTAAAGTTAGGAAGTATTGAGCATAAAAGCATCTAAAATAGGCATTTTAGTATCGCTCTTTTATGAGGGTGATTACTCTGGCAGTGCTTCCTGGCAGACAACACAGACTTGTGCCTAATCCACAGGGTATTTCTTGTTCAAAATATTGCATGAAAGTGAATATGTTTTAAACTTGGGCATGTCTGCATTACATTGGCAAAACAAATCACAGCAATTACGATCGCAAGGTAGGGGAGGTGCAGTCACAGCACATCAGGAGAAGCTGCCTTCTGTCCTGCTCCAGCCCTCGCCCACCTGCCAGCCCCACCTCAGCTGTACCACAGCCTGTCTTGGAACTGAGCCTGGCCTTTCTTACTCTTCACTCCACAGGAGACCTGCCTTGCTCACCTTTAATTCACCATTCCCTGCTCTGTGATAACTGCAGATCTTTATTTCAAGTAACTCAGTAATGCTGACTTTGACTCCATGGCCGTTGATTGGCTTATTAGCAGATATGTATGTTGCAATAAAGTAAGTTTTAGGCTTTATTTAGGATTTCATTCCACTTATGGCAAAAGAAATAGAAACCTTTTCCCCTCCCCAATTCACAAAAGATTGCACACAGAGATGCAGAGGACTACAGCCAGTAGCCTGAACCAATGTCATACACTGTTGAGCTTGTTCTCCCTTGAGCTATGCATCTGGAGTCAGTCCGTGCAGTCAAAGACAGAATCTCACCCCTTAGAATTCATTGGCTTCTGTGTTTGTACCTTAGCAGCTAATTTTCTATTGACTTCAAATTCTAAATGAACCCTATGTGCCAGACTTGTGTTACAGTGCCTTGACACAATTTTTAAATTCTTTTTAAATGCCTAGATTCATTAATTCCTCTTTGTTGTTTTTTTTTGTAAATAGGAGTGAAAATGCATACATTTTTTTTCTATTGCCATACCTTTACAATTGCCTATAGTGTTACAAAGATATGAGATCCTTTGCTAATAAAGAAACAATTTTCTAGCACTTCAGTAAAAGCAATTGGACAAGCCTAATAGACTACTTTGACATGACACTTTCATTTAAAAATAAATGCAGTCTGTCTCATGAGTGGCCATTGCTTGAAAAATTTCATGTAATTCGCATTCCTGCACTTAGCAAGTAGTGCAAAATGCTTGTTTATTCTTCTGCCTGTCATAGAAACAATACAAACCCTTCAAAGGAAGGGATGAATAGAAAACAAAGCAATGAAAAAAATCAAAACATTGGAGTTGTCAGAAAATGACAGAAGACTGGAGGAAATTCATAGCTAAGACCGATACTCCATCCACCAGTAGATTGGTTTTTTGTTCATGTTCGTACTGATGTGACTGGAGGATGAGATGTGTTGTCCTGGCTTTAAATTGCCTGCCTGGGTTACTTTAGATTATCTAAGAACCACAGAAAATCAGTAATGAAAACCAGATCTTTCACTGCTATCAAAACAACTTGGATGTGCCAGTCTGGGGCAGTAGGGTGAACTTTACGTACTATTTTTACATACGCTTGCCTGACATCAGAGCAGTCTGTTGATCTCTCTTCTCAGCGTGTAGTAACCTCCACTCCACTCTCTATTAATCTTGACACTTGCGTTCTCCACTAAAATGTTCTTCATGGTATCAAGCAAAGCAGGGATAGATCAGTCTGTGCAATGCTGTGCTTTGTTTCATTTTTATCACTCATTCCTAGTAAGTGTTTCGGGGGGTGGGGGAGTTACTTTTGTTTTTCTCCTGCTTTCATCCATATTCTTAAATGGAATGAGAAGTATTTTTTTCTTCTTTTAATGGCAGTTTTCTTTCTTTTTACTATCATTAACAATTATCAGCTGCTCTTTATTGGAACCGAGTGGGATCTGAGCCTTACCATTACTCCACAGACAGACAGTAGATGGGCTGGGGGTACACTTGTTTGAACTCCTTGGTAATGCAGACAGCCTCACGGTGTATAAATGTGGAGATAAGAACAACTTCTGTACAAATGAGGGGCTGAAAGTCAGATGACTGTTAAAGTAGCTTTTTTTGTTGTTATTGGGTTTTTTTAATTATCTTTTTCCCCTCCGGATAAAAAATTTAACCAGCACTTGATATTGGCTAGAACAAAAATTTGTTTAATAATTTTCTGTAAAAAATCATTATGGGAGGAAAAGTTTGTTTAGTAGATTTTAGCCAGTTTTTTCCCCCTTTTTTTTTCTTTTTTAAAGCTACCTGGCTTTCTTAAGGAGAAAAAAAATCTGCTATTCAAATAACACTTTTCCAGTAATGTTTTGTTTGGCTTATAAATTTGTTCCAGTAAAGCCATATACTGTGTACAGTACGCCTCGAGTCTTCCTCTGAGTCTGTTCTGTTTACTAATATAGCATTTTTATTTTGCTTCTTTGACATGTGCGTTGTTTGAAAAGCAATGCTAATGCAGTTCACAGGGATGTTGAGTTTAACAGTTCCCCGTGTGAGCCGCGTGTACTGATGAGCTGGGTTTATTCTTTATTCCTGCCTTCCTCTCGGGACCCGGGTACTTGTCTAACCCAATAGACTGACAGTGAGCAGACGGATACTGCGGCTGATGGTGAGACCACTGCCACCGAGGTTTGTACAGTCGCCGGCACCCAGCTATGGCAGGGGAGAGCGTTTTGCCTCGTCCCTTCCCGACCCTGGGCCTCGGGGCTAAACCGCATGTCTGCTACGGCAGTTCAGGATCCCTCCCTGCGCGTGTGTGCATGTGCGTGCCTGCAAGTGGGAGAGCTTTGCTAGGAGAGTTGAGTTTCCGGTGCTCCCTATGGGTTCCTCTTGTTTCTGAGTTCAGTTTGGAAGCTGCAAGGCCTCTGCGTTGTGCGGCTGGTGGGGCAGTGGCGGTGTCACCCATGCCAGTGCCGCCCACCCGGAGGGTCGTGCTGGCCGGATTGTACCCTGGGGTTTTTTGTTTGCTTGTTTGCTCTTATACTCTGCAGCCTGAGTGGGAGAGTGGGGAAAAGACAATAAAAAGCAGTTTTCAAATTTACTGAATATCGGTATGCTCACATTTTAAATATCTAAGGTTTTTCTTTAATATAATTTCACGTGGCATCTTCACATATTGCCACTACTAGTCCCCAGGTATTCTTTTCAGAGGAGAAGTGTAAAATGTTTATATTTTCCTTGCACTGAGGCCTCATATCCACAACATGGTACAAAGACTGTGCAGGCAAATTCAACCCTATGTGACTTCACTGAAGTGCATATAATGCTTTCATAATTAATATGGTTGCAGCTGCGAACATGAGCTGAATTTCGTCTGACATCTGCTAGAAGACAGAGTCTTACCACAAACACCACTCTAGGTTTTCAGAAGGATCTCATTAATATTTTAGACTGTTAAAATTATCGTCAAGGAAAATTTTTCTGTATGACACGTCAGGACAATTCAGCCTTGGCTGTAAATAGAATAAATTTGAACTGAGTTGTAAAGTAATCAACAGATTTTCCCATGAGTCATTTGTCTAATTAGGACTATATGAAAAATTAACAACAAAATAGCAGCATGGGCATTAAAAGAATTCAAACGGTGCAACAACATAAAGTCTGTTGAGATGAGTCAGAAGTAAAAAATGCTTTGAAGTGCTTCTTCCACTCCATAGCTTCAGGCCTTGAGCCCTGCAGAAAGTAAAACATAACCATAAAATTGTGACATTTACAATGTTCAGTTTATTACTCAAAAATGCATGTTAACATCCCTAGTTGCCATCTTTATTTAGAGGAGAAGTTACAGGACATCTCAGTTTTCCTTATAGATACTTGATTTTCAAGATATATAGTATATTTGCCATCTGAAAATTGCACCCTCGGAAACAGGGCTGCCAGGACAGTCCTTATGGCATTGCTTTTGAAAATGTGCACTGAAGTGGATAGGATGCGTGTGCCATTCCAGATGATAGGTCCTGAAAGGATATATATACAGGCCAAATATGAAATAAAATTACAGAAATATAGAAAGGTTAGGGAAATAGCATTTTAAACAAATAAAATATGCTTCCTTCTGTAGAAAGTGTTGCAGGTTGCTTGCCCATGGTGAGTTTATGCAGAGCTTTCCTTGTGGCCCAGATTATGTCATATGTGTAAACTCTGGGATTACGGAATTCCAAAGAATTTTCTGTTGCTGTTTGGTCCTAGACTAACCATGACCTTGGTGAGAAGGTGCAACTGCTGCTCCATAAATAGAGATCTATGAATGTGGAGTGTAACAATATTTATAAAAGGAAGATGTTTAATACCCCTTTGTTAGCAAAAAACAAATTTGAGAAGAGGAGGTTTGCTCTCAGTTAGGAAAACCATGCAAAGCCAGTGTGTCTACTCCTTCTCCTTAAACTCTTAATGAAGAGAAGATGGGATTTTAACCTAGTGTGTGCCTCTCACCAATGTTCATAAAGCCTTCATTCATACCAGTGGGTAAGGTGTTGTTTTCCAATCTTTCTCATGCTGGCAGTCGGATCAAGAGGAGGACGGAGATCTAAAGGCACAGGTACAGAAACGAAAGGTGTAGATGTTGCTCAGGTATCAATGTTGGAGGTGTTTGCCTCTTTCAGCATGTTGCTGTCGGTTCTCTGTGAAGAAATGTGTAGAAACAGCATTTTGTATCCTTTCAATACTGTGTCCCTTACCTTTCCCTTTCTTTTTCACTTCTTTCAGAATAGTCTGATTAAGCGAATACAGGGTGAAAATGTGTATGTCAAACATAGTAATCTTATGTTAGAGGTTGGTATTGGTATATACCAGTGCATGTACGTACATGTGTGTTAGTTTTAGTGGTAAACTGTGGATCTGCACTCTGATGCATGAACTGTGTACTCCCACCTGCTGATAGATTATTTTTTCTCTCAGATTATGATGACTCCTCTAACTCGTACTATAAATACCAATATATGCGTGTGCGTATATGTGTGTGCCTCCACGCGCATATGTATGTTTGTTTGGAGCCTCTTTATCAGGTGCAAATTATAGCGATATGGATAAGCTCTTAAAGAGTGTACTTGGACTCACTTGTACGAGATATGCTATGCTGTTCTCTTTCAAAATGCCACATTTTCACAGAGTGTTGTGTTGGTGCTGTGCTCCCTGGCTCCCTGAGCTGTTACTTCCCTCTATACTAACCTAGTTGTGTGTTTTGGCTCTAAAGTTTGGTTGGCTTAGGATGTATCACAAACTGCTCTATTCTTTTAAAACTGTCCAGGATCTAGACAAAACCCAGGAAGATCTGATGAAACATCAGACCAATATAAGCGAGTTGAAACGCACCTTCTTGGAAACCTCCACAGAAACGACTGTGTCTAATGAGTGGGAGAAGAGGCTTTCCACATCTCCCGTTCGGCTTGCAGCAAGGCAGGAGGATGCTCCTATGATTGAACCACTAGTGCCTGAAGAGGTCAGCGTGAGCTGAAAGGCTTCATTATATATTTGTCTATTCATTTTTACTTATAGCAGCTCTCACTAGATTAGAGGCCATAGTTAGAGGCCATTCCCTGCTTGCAGGCACTCCCTTTTCTCAGGACTCAGGGCTCTAGCAGCAAAGATGGGAGGAAGAGCAGATACCATAAATAGATACATATATAAATATATATGTATTTAGAGAATGAAATTCACTGGAAGCCGTGTGGCAGAGCTGGGTCTCTTTGAGGGTGCAAAATACAGGCGTTGTTACAGGTTCGGTGAGCTTGAGGAAGCCCAGCCATGTGTGAAAGAAACCATGAAAGTGATGGAGAGAAAATTTAAACAATGGTGACTGGTTGGGAGCAGTGGTGTAGTGAGATGGGTGGGGGCTATGGTGCCAAGCTTGAAAAGAAAATACAGAACAAAGGGCAGAACTCAGTCTCTGAAGACAGGGAAGAAATAATGGTGATAATTAGACCTTCTTGGCCAGTTCCATAAGTGAGCTGATGATTGCTTCAGTCTGCTGGATACCATCACTGAAGACCCAATGCAGATTGCTAAGTGTCTGCATTCTCATGCAGAGTGCATGTGTGAAAAAATCTTGTTCACTGTGCAGTCTTGAAGTGCTTGTAAGAAACTTGCCAATTTGAAAGCTGGTTTTTACTTGATTTGTAGGTAGATAAGGACATGTAAGGGCTGCAAGGCAACATTTGTGTTGCAGTGAAATACATAGTGCAGTGTCTTGGCTTAAGTCCAGCGGAGCAAAAAGAAATAAGCTTGTGTGGTCTGCCTGAAAGTTAATTTTTTTGTTCTCTTATGAATGGATACCTGGTTTCTGTCTCACAGGAATTATCTTTATGGGCACCTCTTGCTTTTAGCTTTAAAGACCAATAAATGGTCGTGAGATTTGTTTCTGTGCCCACAGCACTGATGTAATGTTGTAAGGAACTGAGTGAAAATTGTCTGGAAAGTGTAAATTGAAAGTGTGTTCTGCTTTCTCACCTCAAAGATTGGTGTTGCAGACCCACAATTCTGGGGAAAGGAATCCCTGGAGGCATGCAGGTAGCAAGTGTCAGCTTCTCCTCACAGGGAAAGGGATATTGCCAAGGAGAGGGCCTTGACCTCCTCCTCTCCCACATTATACCCAGTGGCTGATGCGGGCACCAGATGTGTGACATTCAGGTTGGATTAAAATACCTAAAAAAGCAGACTCACTGCTCAAAGCTTCCCTTTTGAGGGGAGCACAGAGGAGTTTTAGTGTTGCTCCTTCTGCCTTGTTCAGGAATCATAACAGACCCTACAAAGAGGTTAGTGTGGTTGTAGTTGAAAATAGAGGTTTATCCTTCTAAAAAGTAAAATTGTCAGTACAATGAACAGGATGCATTTATCATAATAAAGATGTAAGGAACAGTCAGAAAGGATAGCTAGCTGAGCGTGAATCAGAGGATTGCAGGGGAAGCAAACTTAGAACAACCCTTTTTGTTTAATATCTTTATTACTTTAGGAATTTAATAAAAAGTTTTAATTAAAACACACAAGCAGTAGCAAAGTATTACACAGTTATGTAGGCTTCACCCTGAGGAAACACATCTGAATTTAACCGTTAGTTTGGAAAGGAAAAGGGCAAGAATTATCCTTATCTGGTATCTCTCCTCTTGCTAGTAGAAGATGACTTGCTCAAAAGCAATGTCCAGTTACTTAGATGCATCTACATCTGTTTCACAGATCCTCATCCAAATGAAGGTATTTCTGTGGAAAATTGAGAGCAGACTTGAGCTATCAGAGCCAAACTCTGAGGTGACTTCTGCTGTAGATAACACCTGGCCATCCTTTTGATCGCAATAAGTGGGAAGGTTTCAGTTCACATGTCCTGATGAGAGGGGACTTTTTCAGGAAAAAATTGAAGCCATCCATAGGTCAAAATCAGCACCTTGATGTCTACTAAGAAATGCAGAGGCAGTCAGGAGAGTGTAGTGCCTTCTGCTAGTCAGAGAAGTTCTACATTTCATTTAGCATATCCACTTTAAAAACGCGTTCAGTGCTGTTACTTGTAGCTCCTTCTTATAATAAAACAAGAACAGAAGAGAAAATAAGTATTTTCAAAATGTGGTCTTCGAGCATGTGGCACCTGAGTGTGTTTGGTCAGTGTGACTTTAAGCCTCTCTAGTCACCACTTGGTTTCTTAGAACAAATGGGGAAATACTTTGGTTTTCCTTAGTGATGAAAAATATACTTTTAAGTATCTTCCATGATGGTAGCCAGGCATCTGCAGAACATGAAAGCCATCATATTGACAAACTCCTTGACAGTGTTTAATCTCACCTGGACTGTATCAAACCAACACTTTAGGAATAAAGGAGTTATGCATCTCATTGCAGTCGGGCAGTTGAGCCATTTATCCCTTTCTCTTTCTAGTTTTGTATCTTTCTTTAAACTTCTACCTTTCCTCTTGAGTACATGTACCCTTTTATCATGGCAGCCGGAGGACTTCCACTGGCATGTCTATTGAGTACAGTAGCTACTGAAGTCACTAGAAAGGGTTTGGCAAGAAACCCATTTTGCTCTGTGGGGGCATACTTTCTTTGGCCAAATGACAACAGTGGCCAGCCCAGAAGGTGGCTCAAAAGGCTTGGAAAATTGAGTCTTACCAACACTTAAAATTTTCCCAGTTGTCCAAGTTAGAGAGATTCTCTTACTATTCTCACAGCACTGGGAAAGCACTGATGGGATAAAAGTGAGGAGATTTTGGTGTCACACTACAGGATAATAGAGCAACGGTTAGCTCCCTGTGTAGGAAAAGTGCTCCTAAGACTTCCAATACCAGCAGAGAAGAAGGGAGAGCTGAAATCTTTGCTGGGCACACCTTCTGCCTGCTTCAGCAGAGAGGGCTGCAAACTCAGAAGGGAGCCTTGTCCAGAGTGAAGGTGGAGGGGCCTGTTCTGGGCTATTGGTGGAAGCTGTGTAAGCTGGCATCAGTCCCAGTTAAATGAATAATATGAAACAAAACAAACACAGTGCATCCACACCTGGGTGATACTCAGTTTAGTGGGTTTTGTGCTATACTTGTGCATAGAATTCATATACTCATGTCTGCTTTGCATTCACCGTAGAGAGAGACACTGATTTCACTTCTTATTGGAAACCTCTATGGTGTAAAATGATTCTCTTTAGTTCTGTTTCCTAATTTTCCATGCGATTAATAATTTGTAGAGTAGAGAAATATGATGAGCTACTGTAACGTATAGTGGACTTTATACCCTCCATTTACTAAAAATCATTTATTCCCCTGACATTAGACCAAAGAAGAAACAGAAAAATCAGAAAAACTCATATTTTTGCAGAAGGGAGGTACTACATTCCTTGAAATGCAGGTAAAAACAAACAATACTTCATTGAAATGCAGTAGAAAGGATGGCAATGATTTATTATTTTATTATCTTTTTTCCTTTACAAGCCCTCCCTTTTTATATTTTTTTTATTATTATTATTATTTCTTAAGTTTCAGACAGAGATATAATCTGGGGACCAAATTCTGAGGAATGGGTTCTCTCCAGACTTTATGGCTTCCTAATGGAGTGATTTCTCTGCTAGTTAGAAATCTACTTGCACGGTGCTGTTTGGATGTTGTTCGCAGTTTGCATGCATTCCCAGCATAAACCTCACTGAGAACGTTACGGTGAATGGGGCACTTCTGTCACGAGAATTCCTTTATATTGTCACATGAATTTAGATTATGATGAGTGATGGTGAACTTTATATTTTTATTGGTTTTTCTATTAGCCAAGTGTGATAGAGAAGAAGCTGCAGGAAGGAGAATCTGCTGGCACTTTGGTTACTTCTCATCAAATCATTATCCAGAAAAGTATCCCATCATCCCTAGAGGTTATTTTTAATTCATTCAATTTTAAACTACATCATTTGCTTAGTTAAATACAGAAGTTATGGTCCTAAAGTCAAATAACTGGATGCTGATTGCATAGTCAAAGCAAATCACATAGCACATTTTGCATGAGGAGGAAAAAAGATGCTGCAATTAAGTTCCATTCAGAATTTTTAGTAGTATGCTTAGTTTATACAGTTTGCTGTGTTGTGCTTCTCCATTTAAACAATCCCCAAAGGGGTTGATGTTATTCTAACGAAAACAAGGAAATTCAGTGCAGGCTACAGCTACATACAAACGCATACTGTTCTAAAACATCAATAACAGCGTGTTTGTAACAACTGGGGTACAGTTGAATGGGCTTATTTGCCCTAATTTTGTAATTTGTTTTTGACTGTAGCTTTGTGAACCACTGCAATATGTGATTTTTAACCGCAGGTTGATTCCAATCATCATTTTAAATTATGCGCTGACATGCTATCTCGCTTCAAACAAATACAGAAATATTGTGGCAAAAGTAATATTTTGGGTCCACGTTATATGGACCTCTGAAGGGAGAGAATATGCAAAGAAATCATATTTTGCCTAAGGTGATTCTGTTTATTTGCTCGATAACTGCTCTAAGAGGTGCAATGCCAAAAGTTATTATATGCTTTCAGAAGCAGCAGCATGATTTCTTTAAAGTTTTCATACTTTAGTGCTCCTGAAGTACAGATAAGCCTTAGATATTCTAATTTAGCTTTTATATCTCAAATATAGGGCACTGAGGATTGGGTTATTATAGACAAAATACCCTCTGAGGTAGTTGATGGTGAATCGGCAAAAAGTCTGGCATACAAAGTAGTGACTGTGAGCAGTAAAACTGCACTTCCACCTGAGATATTAAAATCCAGTACCATTCTAATGCAGAGCTTTGAGGACTTGGAAAGTGAAATACAATCCAATGAGGAGAATAAGCAGAAAATATTCACCCTAGGAAAGTCCTATGATACCGTATCTGGGAAAATTGTAACCATGACAAGTAAAGCTAAAGAGGGTGAGAAAGCAGTACAGCCTTCAGTAGAAACATTGCAAAAAATGGAAAGGGAAGTGCAAGAATCTGTGAAAATTGTTCCAATAGTGGCCAAGTATGAAATCCTCAAGCCTGTCACTGATGAGAAAGCCAGGCGGGGATCCGACGTGCAGAGCACGAGAAGAAAGCTGTCTGACTCTCTGACACCCATAAAGGAAGCAGAATCTCAGTTGCAAAGTCCCGAAGAGGAGAGTTTGAAAAAGACACTAAGGATGGACCAGGATGTGCAGTTACTTGGTACACTGGAAAGCTTACAGCTTGGCAAAGCAGAAAAGCATCTTGGTGGAGAAGCCGTAAAAGCACGGGCGTTTGCCCGGACAGATAAGAGCCTGTCTGAGTGGAGATATTCCAGAGAACAGCCATTTACCATTGCTACTGCTCACTATGTTACTGAGTCGTCTGCATCAAAAGTAGTGGTAACAAGTGGCTTTGACTTCATGCCACAATTTAAAGATAAAAGCATGACTTTTTTAGGCAATCCCCTCACACCACCCTACCTTTTGGTTCTCTTGCTGCCTGGCTTTATGTTGACAGCAGCCAACCCAGCTTGTTTTTTTTCTCTCATACTTTGAATCCGTCTCACAGTCTGAAGCAGACATTATATAAGGCTTTCAGCCTTTCTGGTTTATGTACTGAAATTTAGTATTGCTGCTGTGGCTTGTTAATAAAAGGAAAAAAAAAAAGGTTTGCTTGAACCAGCAAAACGCCAATGCTAACAACTACGCTTTGTAACTATTGCTTACTACAGCCATTATGAATTCGCTCTGATTTATTTTCCCATTCTTTTCCCGTTTCCAACCTTTCCGGGCCCCTGCAACCTTCTCTCCTTTTCCTCCGTCTCTGCCTCTGGTTTTGGCAATTAATATGTCTGTGCATATGGGTCTGCCTTTCTTCTGTGTATGACTCTACATTTCTTTGTCTGTTTAGACTAAACAGTCCACCAGTGAAAAAACCTTGGATGGTTCAGATATCTTCACTTTAATAGAGTCCGCCAGAAAACCGACTGAGTTCATAGGAGGGGTTACTTCTACTTCCCATAGCTGGGCTCAGGTGGCTGCTTGATTCCCTCCATCGATGTCATAACCACACACCAATTACTTTTGCTTTTCTATTGTGTCATGTTTTTGCACAATTTGGAACTGTATAACTAATGCATGTATTCATGTGTGTTTTCCTTTGTTACAATGGACCACAACGGAAACTTCACCAAAAAGAAAAAAAAAAAAACAAAAACCAACAACCAGGTTTTCTCGCATTTCATTTTATTTTGGTCATTTTGCGGGGTGCCATATTTTGCCTTTGTAAAACTCACACAGAAATACCAGTGAGAAGAACACCAACATCGAAATTTCTCTTCACTTTTAAAAATTTTGATTCTTGCTTTGTTTTCCATTTTTACTATACTGATAACATCTTTAGAATGAAAATCCATGCAATGTGGGAGAAATAACTTGGCAAAATATAATGCCCATTTTTTTTTTAAATTTATGTTCACAGTACATTAAGCTGGGGAGCTACTGCAAATAGTGTTGTTTGCTTCTGATGCTGAGAGTTTTTTCCTCCTTCCCTGCAGAGAATAGACACGACGACGTCTCAGGAGATAACTTCCAGTGACATGAAGCAAGCAGTTCAGCCGGATCAGGATACAGTGCAGAAGGTTGTACAGGAGACTGTAGTTGTCAAGGAGAGACATGGGATGGAGGTGCATGCAGGCGGGGATCCTGCTAAAGTGGCCGGACTTGCGCTGGATGCCCAGGCTGAGGCAGCGTCGGCGGTGGCTGCCGGCATGAAAGGGAAGGAGGGCTCTGCTGGGACGCAGGGGGCGAAGGAGGAAAAAAGGGAGGAGGCTGGGAAAGCCCTAACCAAACAGGAAGGAGTCGCTGCCGCTGCTTCGTGTGAGCAGGCGGAGGAGCACAGAACAGCAGTCCAACTTTCAGAGTCTTTGGAAAGAAAACCTCATTTTGAGGTAACTTGTTGTTAAATTGGTCGTGTCTGTGCTGAATTGTGAATGTAAGCAGTAGCGGGCTAAGTTAATTCCTGTCATCAAAAGTAAAGTGTGCCCAGCTTGTATGATTCCATTTTTACAGCATTTTTACAGGCAGGTTTTGTCTCCTCTTATTTCCTCCTTGCATGTCACCTGCAAGGCTTGCTGCTGGTTTCCATCATTAGCAAAATGCCATGCATTTTTACTTGAAACTGCTTTTCATGCTACAGAGAAATACCAAATTTCATGGCATTTTATGCAACAGATAAGAAGAACAGCTAGCATTCTGTTTGGGAAAGTCCATCAAGGCTGGCAAAGTTCACATGTCCTCAAAGACAGGAAATAGATTGTCTTTTCCATGCTTGGTGCAATTATAAATAAGTGTACTGTGTCTTAAATAGACCAGGTTCCTTATCTGAGCCCCATTAGTAGAATTTCAAGAGCCGTTTTATGGAGGGTTTTTTCCCAAGGGCTGAACAGATGACTAAGCCTGGACAGAATTCATTCTCTTGTCATTTTAAGACAATGTAGAATCACAGATTCCCAGAACAGTGGAGGCTGGAAGGGCCCTCTGGAGTTCATCTGCTCCAATCCCCTGATCAGGCAGGGACATCCAGAGTGAGTTGCTGCCCAGGACCATGTCCAGAGAGCTTCTTCTGAGTATCTTCAAGGAAGAATACTCCACAATCTCCCTGGTCAACCTGTGCCAGTGTTCAGTCACTCTCACAGTGAAAAAGTGTTTCCTGATGTTCAGAGGGAACCTCCTGTTTTTCAAGTTGTGACCATTGTCCTTGTAGTGTTTAGAACATTTTGGACTTTGTTTTCATAAAATCCAGGGAAGTGCTAAATGTGGCCAGCATTACATACATGAATGTACCACTGTAATGAAGAGAATTTTCTCCTTTTTTTTTGTTAAATGCAGAGCACCTTTTAGTTGTTCTTTCTTTTCCCCAAGAAAAAAAAATTGTTCTGAGAAATCCATAAGCTTTGCTAAATGTTTCAATTCCTTCTTTTTGTTCATGCAGTCGCCAGTTGTGAAGACTGAGACTATCAGTTTCAGCAGTGTTCCTGCTGGTGGGGAAACCCTTGAAATTTCAACAAAGGAAGTGCCAGTAGTCCATACAGAAACAAAAACCATTACATATGAGTCTTCTCAGGTAAGAAATTCTGCAAAAGACATGGTTTAATTTAATGTTCCCTTAAGGAACCCATTTCTTCACCCATCTTTAAGTGTATGCTTTAGTGTAAACTTTTCTAAGTTGTTCAAGTATTAAATATTACCATGAGGAGGATGTACATAAGAATGACTTACCTGAGGATGACTCTCACGTCCTGGTGTAGGGCCTTTCGAGTACATTGATGAAACTGCAGATTTAAAAGCGCCGGCTTCTCATCTGTGCTTCCAGAGGCAAAGGAGTTCCTCTGGATGCACAGAGAAATACTGACTCATGGTCACCCTAATAGCAGTTACTCCCTACCATAAGATACTCACTTTATGAAGAACTGTAGAAATAGGGAAGTTTAACAGTCCAGTTCTTGTCTCCCTGTGCTCAGGAGCATTTTTTCAGTGACTGGTTTTCTCTTCTGGTTTCTAGGTGGATTCCGGTGCTGACTCTGAACCAGGTGTATTGATGAGTGCACAGACGATCACATCTGAAACCACCAGCACTACAACTACTACACATATCACCAAAGTGAGTCCTCAGAAAACAGGGGAGCTCTTTTTTCACCAGGGTGTATGCTATCTTAGCTTCAGTTCTATGATATATTTCAAAATGGGGACACATTCTGATACTCTCTTGACAAAATCTTGTTAAGTTTACCATAAATACTTGTCCTTATTCACCTGTCTTTGGCTATGCTGAGTTGATTAATGCATCATCCAGCAACTTGACAAGAGTCCTAAACCCATAGGGTATGTCTATACAAGCACTAAACCTTGCTGTACAAAGACACTTGATTTAGCTGCAAATACTACCTGGAACTGGAAAGGCATTGGCATCATATGGTAGCCTGGAAGGAATAATTTGTCTGAACATGAGACTCCATTGACATGACTATGCCTTTCAGCCCTATTGAAAGCACGTAGTAAATCTGTATCATGTAGCCATAACAGGACATAGGACATTCAGTCAGTTCAGACACCTTGGCTGTGTTTCTGCGTGGTACCCTGAGGAACTTGCCCACAGCCAGACCAAAAGCTCATATCTACACAGACAAATGATGTTGTGTCTTCCAGGTTCCAAGGTAGCATTTAAATTACCGTTCTTCCCTAAGCAGAAATCCTCTTAGTGCTGTGACAGCTCTCCTACCAAAATTCCCTGGGGACAGGATTTCATCTTTCTGCAGTGAAGCTCACCCATTAGTAGATGAGCTACACAAAGGCCACCCCACGCTGTATGCCATTCTGAAGCAAGCAGTTGGACTTAAATAGGTCTGAATACGGGCTGTCTGTATTCCCATTCTGTTCTTCATGGGACAAATTTGCCATTTTTGACATACAAACATCTCTCTTGATCACGTGCAGATTAACTAGAATCATAAAATTACGTGTGTTGGAAGGACCTCTGGAGGTCATTAGTCCATTCAGAGCACTCGGGCCAACTCCAGACCCACTCACTTGCAGTCCGGGGTTGTCCCCTCTGCACAAGCTGTTTGAGCCTTTTCCGTCCAGTCATGAGAGGGTTCCTGCACTGACCATTCTGGGCATGAGTAGCAGCACTCTAAAGTAAGTTACTGACATGCATTTGTCCCTCCCATCTAGACTGTGAAAGGAGGCATCTCAGAGACAAGAATTGAAAAACGAATAGTCATCACAGGAGATGCAGATATTGATCATGATCAGGTAAAATCTACAAACTGCTAAAAAGGCTACCCTGAAGACTGACAAAGAGAACATTTCTAAACATTGCTTTGACAGATACTATTCATACTGCCATGCCTTAAATTAAGCTGGAATAGTAGTTAAATCACTGATGGTATATTTCATATTTTAATCATTTTCCTCATTTGTAAATTGTGTAATATGTCATGAATCTCTCCACCTTGCTACTGATCATGCATGTTCCACCTCCTTTTTGTTTTTGCCCTTCTGTGGTTTCCTTGGGATAGGCGCTGGCTCAGGCAATTAAAGAAGCCAAAGAGCAGCACCCTGACATGTCAGTGACCAAAGTAGTGGTACATAAAGAGACAGAAATCACACCAGAAGATGGGGAGGATTGACCACAGGTAAGAGGACCAGATGATTTTCCTAGGCATTTACTGGGCTGGCATGTTGCAGATGTTGTTTTCCTACCATATTTCACCTTTAACTCTTCACTTTCTCTCACTGGCATTTTCAAGTTGCTAGTAATCAGTTCTGATATTTGAAAGTAAACCGCATTTGGCTCTAGACATCTGTCTTCATTAAACAGTGCCAGCTGGAGAAAGAGAAACTACTCATTTGCTTTTGTTGGCTCTCTGAAAAGTCCCCATTGTCCATGCTTTGTTATAGTCTAATTTTCTACTTCTGATGTCATAAAAAACCTGTTGTCTGCTTTTGTGTCATTTAAGAACAAAACTAATTTGTTCTTAAAGGTGTGCATTTTGGTTTAAAAATGCCATGGGAAAAACCTACAGCTGCTTTTTAAATGTCCTGTGCAGATATGTTACAAGTTATGCTTTAATTCCCGACTTGCAAATATATGGTCCAACTTGCTTTTATATGCAGTCAATTAGTTTGTCAGTATTTGGGTGTCTTGGCTTTCTTGTATTTGAAAGAACATTTTATGTTTTGAAGCAGCATTGTTTATCAGGATGAGATGATAATGCAGCTTTCCTTGCGTCAAGCTTTTTCTCAGTAAAGGCATGCTCTCCAATAGTGGCTGGCTAAACAGACGTCTTAATATTCCTATATTTATTCTGTGTGCAGAAACATGTCATGCATACTAACCTGCTATGCAAAAGCTCTTAGTGCCAGCACCATTGCACAAATTGCTTTGAATGCTGTATGCAGAAGGGGAAGAAAAAGCTGCTCGTTGGATTTGTTGAATCGATAGCAGCATTTTATTCTTAAAAAAATATGTATTCCCTAGCACTTTGTGTAAGTAACAGAGTATAATGCACAGCACCTTTTGAAGCTCTTTGGCTCTCCTACTTTTGGATATACAGACCCTAAAGAAAACTGAATTTCAGTGTCAGTTATTTATTTGGAAGATGGGACCAGTCACTAAGGAGTGAGTAGCTGTGATTCCTGTGATATTCTCCTAATTGTTTCAGAGACAGCTCAATGTGGCTTGCTTAAAAGTCTATTGATGTCACTAATTTGTTCCACTGGCGTCAGTGGACTTTGGATTTGGTCCAAGTTGCTTATACTGGGATGATGCCATTTTGAAATAGCTTTTCTTCTACGAACAAATTGGCAAAATCTCTTTTGCAAGAGAGTAGTTGCTTTGAATAATTAACTCAGTTCTCTTTTCTGCAGGAATAACCTAGAATGCATATGAATCCAGACATGCATACCAGTAGGAATACGAGAGCCTATACGGAGTCTCAGTTCCAACCTGACTGACTTGTATCTGTCTATGGAAAATTTCAGTACAGAAGAATTGATCTTGACCGTTAATAAAGAAACTGGCAGAGATACCTTCCCATAGAAAGCAATCTGAATCAGCAGCAGTTAAACAATATTGCATGAAGCAACAATAAAATTACAGAAAAGCAGCATTTTTAATTTTCTTAAAATGTCTAAGTTTTCAGCTTTACCTGCACGTTCATAAACAATATAAAGAGTGATCTCATGTAACACATAAACAGTTCATGCCTTTCACAGTTTCTGAAAGTATAACAAATTAAAATTTGTTAGCTGGCAAGCCTTTTGTTTACGGATATTGTAAATGAAGATTACCCCCAAAATGCTAGAAGCTGTATAGGTACTGTGTATAATGTTCTACCACACATTAGATGTGCCAATAACACAGTTTATTCAGTAAACAACTTGAATCCTATATTTGTTTCATCTGGTTTTATTACTGCCCGATAAACGATGATGAATCTTTACTCTTATCGAAACATTTAAATGCTTACAAAGTGTGCTTTGTATACCTGACTGAATACCTTATGAGGTAGTAATGATTTTAGTATATTAACTTTAATGATTTTTGTCAGCATTGTTCAGAGTCAGCTTCCAGTCACCCTTCACAGATCCTAACCTTGTAAATTATATGTAGTTATTTTGGAGAAAAAGAAAAAAATCTGTATTTTACTTAGTTTGCAGCTTTAGAAAATTATTAATCTGAAATAACCGTGATGGTTTTCTATTGATTTCCCTTTTGTTCTCAGAGGAAAAAAAAAAAATCTGTTTTGAGAATCTGGTCAGCATTTACTATCTAGTTCTGAGTCAAGCCTTAACCTGTACAGAACGTCCACTGAAAACTCGTTAGTGTCCAGCTCTAATACCCACGGAAGGGATAGCGTCCATTACACTGTCAGCTGCATCACAACACATGGTGAATGTATGTTTCTGCATAGTGAAATAAAAGTGGTAAATGCATCCGAAATTGTATTGTTCTGTGTCTAAAAGCACCTAGTGGTTTTTAATATTCAAAACATCAAAATGTTACGTTTGTAAGACACCACAGGTTTTACTCGTGCACAGTAGATGTGTTTTGTCTTTAGTGGCTGACACTGCACTGTGCAGACAGTGGGAGTTAGCAGAGAATCCAAAGGGATGACAATGTTCACCTCTGGGCATATGATGTTTGCAAAGGAAAAGGACTGTTTGGTTCCTTCTGTTTTCTCTGATTGTGTAACATTTCACCGAAGCAAAATGAAGAATTTTGTCGTTGCTTAGAAAGTAAAGGCCAGTAGCGCTTGATCCAGATCCACTCTCTTTTTGTATTTTTGCTCTGAAACATGGATAAAATTCTCTTTAAAACAGTATTACATATTGGTTCCTTTTTTTTTTTTATTTTTTTGCTCCTTTGCCACATCTCACTGACACTCCCCTGGTAGTTTAAAAAAATTTGTAACAATTAGTTCACCCTTCAATCTGTATTTCCTTGCAGGATTGAAAGACAATGGGTATAAGCAGACTTTTCAGGACATAAAGGGCCAAATTTGCCCTTCGTTGTTTACACGGGGCTCCCTCCCATTGAAGTCAATGGATTTGCCTTCAGTGGAGAGCAGGATTTGACCCAGTGACTTGTTAATAAATGTTTATTTTCATAATTTAGAAAGAAAAATAGTATATATAGAGAGAATAACCTGTAGATAATAATTAAAAGTAATATCCCAAGGCTTTTAAAGCTTTGCCCTTAGCGTCCAAAACGTCTTTCTCCCACCAGCCATTCTTCATGCCTTTAAATCCAGAGTGCTGATGATGTAACCCCTCCCCGCACCGCCGTCATTGTCACCTCTCGCCTAACGACCGACGCAAAGCTGACGGTCTGTTGTGATCTTTGATGGCCCTCTCCTCCACCTGCTAGTCCAAGACCATCTCTGTTCTCATCCCCCTGAGTGACAGTAGGCTCAGCTCTCTGGCGCTGCTGGTGCCCAGCGGTGGCCAGGGGTGGAGGAGGTCCTCACCCTGTCTCCGCCGATGGCACACCAGGTCCTCGCTACTGCATCAGGAGTTTAAAAATAGACTCTGAAGCCATATTGATCCTCCCTCAGGTGCCCCTCATGTTGTCAGCTAAGAAACAGCATTGTATTACCTCAGAGAGACACGAGGCAATCACACAGCCTTCTCTCCAGAGTTAGCATTATATTTTAGCATGGCTTGAGGAGATTGTACTCTGGTGATCCTGCACAGTATGTACGCTGTCTAAAGATATTGTATTGTAAGAAGTTAGTCTCCTTGGAAAGGACACTCACCACTAAGATACAGCCTAAGCGCATATAAGCTATGAGGAGATGAGAGTGGACAGGCAAGGACATCTCAGTGCCACTGTTGGTAGAAGACCCTTGTTTGGGGGATAGTTCCTGGAAGTGATAGCCTTGGTTTTTGTTAGAAACTGTTTCTTGGGTTGTCTGCCTAATGCTGTGCCACATGAAATAAAGAGCACCTGCCTGTTTCTACCAACCATCTTTTGTCTCTGTCTCTTCTCATTTATTGTTGGTCTTTCTCTGGCTTCTTGACATAAACCAGCCTAGAAAACAAACCTTTAGATAGTGTATTACTTGTGGGCAGCATTGCCAACACAGACACCAGCATGGGAGACAGCCTTACTTGCTACAGCTGGAATCCCAGCTTCAATCCTGAGAGAACTGGCTGCTCTGCACCATTATGGTAAGGGCTTTGCACACCAGGCAAGAATGGGCATGGCAAGTGATCACACCAATCGTGACCAGTACACATACAGAAAGAGTGAATACATCACGCTGACATTTCTTAAGGCTGCTTGGAATCCCTTAACATTTATGCTCCTTAAGTTTTTTAAGGCTGTCTCATCACAAATGGCAAGTAGTGGTGTTTCTGTGCTCAAGAAATTATAAAAAAAAGATTTAATGAGCTTCTAAGTCCATATACTAGATCAAAGCAAGGTTTTAACAGCCTAGCCTTATTTCTTCCCAGAGCAGATTTAGGCAGCTGGTGAGATGATGTGCTTCATCTGTACAACAATTTGTATCTGCTAAAATGATAGTTCCTCATAAATAGCTCTTCATGGCATATAAATTGGACATTGAGTCCAGGCTTCAGTTTGGCAATCACACTGGCAAGTTTAGCTGCAGGTTTCTTGCCTTACACCAAAATAGTTCTGTCAGTTAAGATCAGAAAGCCCATCTTCAGGCTTCACCTTTACATCTTCCCTCTTCACAGGTAATAAGGATGAGATAAAGAAATGCACTCCTCTTTTTTATATCGGAACACTAATGGTTGAGATTCTGCAGAACTAGGAATCAAATCATTATTTTCAATAATGTTTCCTAGTTATTAAAAGTTTGTGACATGCCTGAGGCAATGCTGAGATCTCCTGCAGTCCTATATAGATCCCAAGGTACAGTGGTGGTTTGAGGTACTACGGATGGACTACGGGTGGACAAGTGGATGGCTGTGAGAAACACTAACTCCATTGCTTATGTTATTTTTAAAGAAAGAAAATTAAGCACTTTTCTTAAATATGTAGATTCCAAAGGCTGTATCAGTCCTGCACTGCAAATAGTGGGTTGCCATGTCTTTTGTCACAAATTTTATGCCACATCAGCAAAGAGTCTGTCCATGGTTGCTCTGGTCCCTCAGAGCAAAACAAAATACCAGCCTTCCTAATAAAAACTCAGTCATACTTAAAAAGACTGTTATTACTTAGGCATCTTTTAGTTCCATCTCAAGGATTTACATATAAATAAACAGTGGGGCATAGTGTTTTTAGTTTTTATATGAAAATATATTCCACAAGTTTCTGTATTCACTAGCTGTAACCAGATTATTCCATTACCTTGGAATACTGATAGCCCCTGTTCAGACTGTACATTACTCTGGTTTATGCCATTTGTTTCCACCTCCACCCTTTTTTCTGACTCCTATTCAACATCAGTCCTGCTCCTCAGCTAGAACTAATGCTTCCTGTAAAGACTCCTGAAGCAGAATTTCAAAAATCCTTGTTTAAAGGGAACCCAGTATTCTCAAATTACACAAAAAAAGTCAGTCAACTTTGTTCCATCATCTCATGTTCCCAAATTCAGCTATAACCTCCATAAATCAGTGACCTCACCCCTGCAGCTGAAACGACCATCACTCACTGTAAGTAGTATTAATGGCCTGTCTTTGAGCATGACTATGGTGACATAAAGGGGAAAAGAAAAATGAGAAAGAGTTCTGACACTAGAAATTGTTTTCATTTTTAAATACATTAGATTTTTATGTCTACAGTCTACCAGCTCTACTTTCCCCAGTACAAAACTTAAATTAAGGACCTTTTATTCTTGGGTGGGGTGGGTGGGGTTTTTTTGTCCAGAGTTTACTAGGAATTTCTTTCCTGTTTTTCAGAAGTATCTTTGCTGTCTGCTGTGGTGAGGTGTACCATGACTCTTAACTTCTGTGCACAACCAAAGCTTGGGCAATGTCAACTAACAGGAACTGCAAAAAAGCAGATCCCAGAACATGAGCAACTTTGGAGCTGCCTGAATTACAACCCAGAGGGTGTGTTTCCACACAAGCCTTGCCTTACAGTGCACATGTAAAGTACTGGGCATGTGTTATTTGGTGGATAATCCTGGGTGGCTGTAGTGTAGAAGACACAAGATTAAACGAAGCACATTAAAGGGCTCAGGGAAGGGTGTATCATAAATTATACAACAATGCAAAGAGAAAAAGCAATATATCTGAGTATACAAAGCAAATAATTAAGAACCTTCAAAGCCTTTTCCAATAGGAACAGTCCAGCTAATATAACGTTACCTTAAATCAAGAGTGTTACTAGCCCAGATGTCCTTTCTCAGTGGATTTAGGAGGCTGTTTCTCAGACATATCGGTTTTCTGGCCAAACAGTTGATGGATTTGGCATATGAAAGCTTCTAAAGGCATTTATATTCCTGTAGTCCAATGTCCAATCAATATACAACTTAGATAGATGTGAATCATTTTATGTAGTCACAGAGGTGGTGACAGTTTAACCACTCATCTTTAGACCTCCTAAATCCCAAGTTACCGGACTAACACACACATTTCCTCAGAACATTATTTGTTCTAAGAGTATTTTGATGAAATCATCCTTGAATATTCATTAAAGAAAGGATTTTTGTTTTGGTTTGTTTCTTTCCATTCAAAATGCCATCTGGTGATTGACATGTAACAAGATTTTTTCCTGCAATCAGATGAGATGTTAGTACAGGTACTTTTTGTAGTATCATTCTATAAAAGGGAACACCATGAAAATACTGCAACATGTGGCCTGATATCACAGAAATAAAGGACTGTCTTGAATACCTGTGTGATGTGGTTCTTGTGATGAAGAGACTTCTGCAGACTCTGGGAAGACAGTCTGTAATAGTTAGTTATCCCACCACTTCCCAGCTATTTTAAATTCTTTTTGTCCCTTCTTGCTTGCTTTCATATTCTCCAACTTAACCCATCTGTGTTTGCTCTGTCAGGCTTCTCTCTGTATCTTCTTCCAACTTTTCTCCCAGCTTTTGAGCAGACTGCATCTGCTGCTTCTCTTTCCATTCATTTTGCTGTTACATCTTATCACACATTTCAACCTTCCTTAAAGTCTTGCCAGTACTCTGTCCTGCAGTCTTCCTCACTCATCCGTAACCACTTCAACTCCCACAATGATGATACATCCAACCCTTAAGTATTTCTTTGCTTTCGTATCTCTCTACAAATTTCAGTCTTGGTTCATTCTTCTCATCACTGGTGTCTTCCCCATGAGTGATTTTATCAAGCAGCACTCTGATATTTTTTTATAGCCACTTTCTCCCTCTGCAGCCTTCATCTGATCTCTTTCAGCATTTGCCCATTTTCTCTCACATTGACACTTGGACCTTTCATGTTTTCTGGTCCATTAGCTTTGATGAGTTGTCATCTGCTTTCAGACCTTTGAAACCCCATCCCTACTTTCTCTGCTCCTCTTTCTGACCCATCACTGAAAAGCACGCATGATGGAAATGCTGTAGATAGTTTGTCTTCAGCACAATAAACATTCTTTTATCTAATAATATTAAACTACACTCTCCTATTTAAATAAATTCCCCCCAAGCAGATAATCTATCTACTGCCTGTTGCTTCTGCTTCTTTCTGTATGGGCTCCTGCCCATACCTTCCAAGGAGAGCATAATTAAGATGCAGAATTAACAAGCAGAATGACTATTACCAGCCTCTCTACTTCCTCTTCATTCTCAACTTGCCCTTTTCACAGATGTAGAGGTATTTTTTCTACTTCAACTCCTGACACCCTCAACACATCCTCACAATTGCATCCCAAGGGATCTTCCTCCTCACAATAGCTTTATTTCCTAAATTTTTTGTTCCTCTCATGGTAAAAATGTTTGCTCTGGTCCCCACCAAGTCTCAATTTCACATCTAGGATCATGTTACTGACATTATCTGGAGCTGCTCTGTCTCACTCTGGAGGCCAGCCTGTTTTCCCCCACAAGAGATAGCACAGCAGCTCTTCTCCAGGCTCAGTCGCAGGACCAGTATTTTTCTTTTGTCCTCAATGACTTGCCCTCTCTGTAGACACATACCCCACTTTTCTATCTCAATCCCGTCCTCCTCTCTGTGCTCACTTAAGTGCTTCTGACTCTATCCACTCTTTTAGCAAAGGCCCTACTTCTTTCACTCCACTTTTCTGTGGAAATCTTTGGAGCTCATGGTTTGCATCCAATATTCCTTTACACTGCCTTGCTGTGATCTTCCCCAGGAATGTGGATTCAGCCAGCTCATATTTCTGTCCAGCTTATTGAAAGTAACATTAGTATTGCTTCTCTTCAAGCAATTTGTGTATATTTACAGCTGCAGCACTGTTTAGTAGAAACAGCTCTGTCATTTGTGTTACCACATTAGGACTTCTGTGTGAAGGCAAAATGGAGACACCCCCAGGAAATGTGATTTTTTTTAGTGTATGAGAATAAAGAGGTAACATCATTGCTTTGTTGACACCTAAACTGTTCTGGAATAAACAGCCAGTTTTATTTCCACTGATAAAAATGCCCATGACATTTTTGTCAGTGGGGCATCTTTACTGTGGCCCAGAACCATATTCTCTGAACTGGAGCTGGTTTCTACCTGATCTGCTCAGAGCAAGGGCTGAGAAATGGGACTGTCTCCTCCCATTCTAGTATACATGACCCTTACATAAACCGTAGGAATACAGGGAAATGTTCTGATCCATGTGAGGCAGGCTACTGTGACACAGGCTGAGCAAATCAGGTATCAACTCACTGATTACGCACGTTGACAAATTTGTACTGAAATGGTGCATCAACAATATTTATTCAGTCACGCTACCAAGCTCTCCTTCAGTGGATTTAATGCTGCAGGAGGAAGATGACATAGCAGAAGAGAGGCAGGCAAAGCACAGGCTCTGCCACAGCCTTGTGGGTGACAGAAACCTTGGCTGGCACCCTGCATATTCCATCTGTGTTGTCAAGTACATCAATCACCCCAGCAATTAAAGCTAATGGATGCTGCGACAACAGTAGGCCCAGTTGGCTCCCTACCCAAATTTTACCATTATATGTCCTTGTTTTTCCAGAAATATATGTACAATGTGGGAAGCTGATTCCAGTTTCTCCAGTGAAGTATGTTAACCTCCTATTGACAATCTGTAGTGTCAAGAAAGCCACCTGGTGCTGTGGCAGGCCAAACCCCATTGCTCTAGTGATTTGGAAAAAGTTTTTTTTTTTATCAAAGGAAAACTAATTTGGCCAAAACTAAAAACCTGCCTTTCACAGTGATGTGAAAAGATCCAACCAACAGCCTTAACAAAATTCCATCAAAAGCATCAGTATTGTTGACGTGTTATGGTGGCAAAATCAATTCCATCACTATGTATGATGGAACTTATATTTGAGCCTGGGGAAGATGATGTGACTGAAAGCCAAGGTAGTTGGTAGTAGTTCAGGATCAAGAAAACTGCATCTTATGCCTGAGTCTCAGTAAAAAAACTTTGCTGTCATGTCAAACTCTGTGCTGTGTCTACAGCACTCATTTTGTACTTCTTTAAGGCAAAAACAATGATGGCAGAGGGGAAGAAAAATCTTGTGGCTGCTCGTAAGAGAACTATCATGTGGAAAAAAGAAAACCTCCAGGTATGTGTAAGTAAAATAAGGGAGTAGTGTTGCAGCACATGATGATACAGAACAACAAATAGCCATCTGGGTTTTGAAAACCCAGAAAATCTTGTGGTTTTTAACAAGTTAAAAAACTTGTGTTTTTTAACACAAGTTTTTCTTGTGAAAATTTTGGGTTTTTTTAATTAGGAAAATGAGGTAGGGCAGACAGCGCTAATGCAGGACTTCTGTAGAGGGAACACAGCGTATTTGTCTAAGTGACGCTTGGTAAAAAAATAAATCAGACAAAATGTACCGCAGGTGTAACAGAAAGTTCAGGTATGCAAGACAACATATCTCTTCAGCTATCATGTATCCTGTAAAATGTGCTCTTAGTGTTCATTGCAGTCATAAATTACTAGCATTGCTGTCTCTAAAAGGACTAAAAATAATGATGGACTAATATCCATCCACCCTCTGAAACAGGCATATTTCACCTTTACATGCTGTTATTTTAAAATCTTGATGAACAGAGATAAGAATAGAAAAGGCCATCCCCATAATGTTGCTAACTTCCACAGCATGTCTTCAGTGTATATAACACTAAACCGTATCTCTAATCACGGCTTTAGATACCGACAACTGTCTTGTTATTTGATGATATTTTTAATGTGTGCCAGGGAGAAACTAGGAAAAAGAGTCAGTATCCAATGCCTGCACAGCTCCAGTTGCGGGTAAAAATACTGCTGATGGCTCAGTCATGAGAAAAAATTTCAAGGGATTTCATTATGCAGTAATATTTGCATTTGTATTTTCCCCTTTATAAACAGGCATGAAACCACAAATTGTGTGAACAAGCTTGAAGTATTTCAACACTAAACCAGTAATATCTCTGTACCTACATGAAATTATGCAAAGCAGCTATTGCTGAGACTCCCAAGTGATCTGATTTCAGCTGTACATAATTTGATAATGATGTTCTCCTTAAATTATCTGTTTGGTCAAATAAGACTTGCGTGCTCAGCTACTCTGGCAAATAGATTTGTTATAAGCCAACTGGTAAAGTTTTTGTTGAAATTGATGCACACTCTGTTGGCACCAGCAATTAAAACTCACCCACCTCTGGCACTTTTTGCTGCTGGAGAGAGAAATAATGATCTTTTGAGACAACAGTAATATCTAAGACCTGCTAATATAGATGTCTTTGCATCCATTTCTCTCCCAGAGGAAGAAAAAATAAACAAAGACAGCAGAATTTCTCTCTTGATTCTCTTGGGAATACACGGATAGATAGAAGTGATAATCTCATGCAGGCTTTGCTTCTGAGAGGGCAAGCCTTTGTCCTCAGAAGATGTGGTATTTGAGAGCATTGGATCTGATGGTGTCTTTTGGACCTGATGGTGTCTTTTCTAGCTGGTTTTCAGAAGTCTCCTCACCAGCCTTTCCTGCCCAGTTACATTTTAACTAATCTAGAACTACATAGGGGAGAAACCTGCCTCTCCTCGTTCTGCTTCTGCTTTCTATATCCCTCGCAGGTGTTCTGCAGTGTTTCTCACTGTTATGCATTATGGGCCCCCTGGCTCTCATCACCCACCATCATCCTTCTCCTAAAAAGCTTTCAGCTTCATCTCAGTCATTTCTCTCTGGGATGAAGTTGCAGCCACACTTTATGCTGAGCTTTACTGTCATCTTCTTGGTAAAAGAAGACAGTGACACAAGTCACAAGACCTGAAGATCTGACCTTACCAGTCTTTTGGATTCAGCTTACAAATACAATATCCCTACTACCTTGATGACAGAAATTTTCATAGGTATCCATACCTATGCAAGGTGGCTGGGAAACTTCCCTCATGCCTACTTGCTTGTCAGCCAATCCCTGCAGCCTGCTCAGAGCCTGCGATGATGGCAGTCAGGGCTAGGATCTTTCCACATTATAAACACCCATGTACTGGGTCCCAGTCCCTTTTGTGGATATTACTGAGCATTAGTATTTCTGTTAGCAGAACAGAAGTGCATAAAATAGCTACCTAAAGAGAAGTTGAAACCTATAAAATGTAACGTCCTCCTCTACTATTTTCTATTTCTATTTTTATCAAAGGATAGGTTCAATATATCTATACCCGTTTATCAACAACTATTCCTTAAAAATTCCTTGCAAATTCATAGTTCTCTACACCCTGCTGCTATGGCTGATGAGCAGAAGTTCACAAATGCAGCATGTGTTAGTATTATTGCCATCAGAAAACAATTGTCAGTCTGTATTCAATATATAACATTGCAAATATTAAGGTATAATTAATCTCAAGGCTGATGAAGAAGAAGTTGAATATTTCCTTCAATATCCTTAATAGGAACTTCTTTTAGACTGAGCACAGTCATTTGGTGTGCAGAAACAATCACCCCTCTCAAATTCACATGAAGGTGACTTCAACAGTGAGAAGCATGTGCCCAGCTCCAACACAGCAAAGATGAAAAGAAGGCCAGTATCTTTCCTCAGACAGTTTGTGCTTTTGCTTCACTGGGAAAGACATGCCCATCCACTTCTCAACAGCAATCTGCTGTCATTTGGAGATAGATTCCTCCACACGTCCATTTTGTATGTTATGCTGCTCATCAGCATGGCTTGTCAAGATCCTGCTTTTGCAGATGATAGGACAACCAGAACACTAACAGCAATTCCTTTACTTCTCCTTTCTCTTTACATTTGAAATAAAATTATCAGGTAGTTCTCAGATCAGCCTTAGAAAATGACAGGAAAACCTGCCATTTTGATTTGATATTATTTTCTCTATCTTTGTTCAAGTACAAATGAATTAGGCATGGCAGTGGCAGTGGGAAGGCACAGCCTCAAACATATGAGAGGAGATCTCACTGGGAGATGATGTCTCTCCCGAGACATGGAAATGTGTAATGTGGGTATTAAAGAATGCACATTCCTTTCTAGAGTGTGTATTCCTTTTTACAGTGCCAGACAGGGAAAGACTTTAATGTGGAAAAGAAGGTCTGTATTCTCTGAGGTCTAGGGTCAAAATAACTCAAACAGATGGGTCTGAAGGATGTAACCCTAAAAGAAGGCTATAGCAAACAACAGATGTATAGCAGATTTACCAGGTTGTACTGAAAGCACGAGAAGTAATTTGGAACTGAAAATTTACTATCTGTTTGCACTCTGAGAGCCAAACTTGTGAACAGTACTTGTTAGATATGTTACTTTTGTTATTAAAAGAGTTGGAGGCTGACTTGAAGCCAGATGAGAAAAGAGAAAGGAATTCTGCTGTGGCAAGTTTTGTTTGGGCAGCAAACAGAACTCTGCATCGCCTTCCCATTTCTAGATACAACCTTTTGGGGTTTTAGTAAACTTTATACAGAATGTATACATTCCACTTTTAGCAGGAACTGCAACTATCTCTGGAAGCCCTCTTGCCCTTTAAAACCATGTCTCCAAATGTTTCAGGAAACTGTTCGTGTACTATTTCTTTGAAGTATGCTCTTGCCTCAGAATTTTACTTCAGAAGACCAATATTCCTTTAAACAGGATTTTTCCACCCAATATCTGGCAGTAACCCAAAGCAAATCACTAGAAATACAGTATCAGAGCATCCTCATATTACAGCAATGAAAACCAAGGCCTACGAACATCACAGATCTTTGAGGTCTTGAACTGGTGAGGTTTATTTCACCACATGAAAGTAATTCATGAGGCAAATATGCTTTAACTTTGTTAATATTTTTTTCTTCCATGTGAAACTGTAAATACACAATCTAGAAGCTCCTGACCATGCCTCTAGTTTTAAGCCAGTGTATTGAACACAAATGGTATATCTGGCACGATGTTCGCTGACTTATTTCACACTGACACACAGCAAAAAGAGAGGAAGTAATAACAATTAAGTTCATCATCAGTATAGTATATGGTTTGTTTTACTACACTGTCTTGAACACCCAGTCATGGTCCAGGGCTTCATTTTGTAAGATACACATACAGAACAAGAATGTGGATTCTTCCACCAAACAGCTTACAGGCAATGCAAGAGAGGACTGGGTGAAGACACCTAGGTGAATAGAAAGGGATGTGAGGGATAAAGGATCCCATTGCACATGGCTTGTCTACTATGAAGAGTTTTGAAAGGGGAATTTTTAGGCAGGACAACAGAAACACTTTATTCGTATTTATAGAGAATTTCCAGAACAAACTCAATATAGTCCCACAATGACTGGGAGAAAACCTAAGGTAAACGAAGAGAAATTAAGGTGCAGATTTTGATGGCTGGACTAGTAACAGGACATGATTGTGGGGGCCAATGAGGCAAGAAACTGAACTGTACCAAGGTGGAATGGAGACAAAGATCACAGAGAGTTTTATTCAGGGAAGACAAAAACTCAAAAATCATCATTGTGGGGCATTTTTAGATAAGGTTATAAGGATGAGGGAACGGGCAGGTATAGTCACCCATCAACAAGAAGGTCACTGACGTCTGAGTATGAGGGGCCTTGAGAAGAGGAGAAAGACATTCAACAAAGAATAGTAAGTCAAAGACTGTTCTCTCTAGCATCCACATACCAGGTATCCAGGAGATAATAAGAGAAAGGTCAGGTGAAGTCAAGTGCAGTGAAAGTCAGAGAAGGTGTGAGTATTTGAAAATAAGATTGGAAAGTAAAAGCTGCCGCATCCTCTCTCTGGTCTTTCTGGACTAGTGATCTTATGAGAGGGAAAAGGCACCCAAGTCTTACTTGAGTTACTGCTTATGTGAAACTCCTGTGAGCAACATATTGTATGTTCAGGAAAAGCAAAGTAATTAGCTGAGCAGAATTCATGGTTAAATTGCTCCTGCAAAACGAGAAAGCAAAAAAGTTTTAACAGCGTGTTAGAGGACTGCAACAGAATATTGCTGAATCAAAGCAGCCTGCAATGCCTAAGGCTGTTATGACATATTTAGCCTCTGTATTGATAATACATAATCCTGTGGATCTTTAACTGTCACAGCAAAACATGCAAACATATATAGTACCGTTAGCACTTAGTGTAGTAGGCTAATAGACAACATACCGATCCAAAGCTCTAACAGATGCTCTGACTTGTGTGGTGCATGAAATACTTAAATATTGTGATCATTAGCAGCCTCTTCTTGAGTACCACACACAGTCTTGGGCACCACGATATGAAAAAGACATAAAGCTATCAGGGAGCATCCAAAGGAGGGCCATGAAGCTGGTGAAGGATCTGGAGGGAAGCCTTATGAGGAGCAGCTGAAGTCACTTGGTTTGTTCAGTCTGGAGGAGACTGATGGGAGACCCCACAGCAGTCTACAGCATCTCACAAGGGGAAGCAGAGGGACAGGTTCTTCACTGAGAGAGTATTTGAGCACTGGAATAGCTCCCCAGGAAAGTGGTCACAGCACCAAGCCTGACAGAGTTCAAGAAGCATTTGGACAACGCTTTTAGGCACATGGTGTGATTTTTGGGGTGTCCTGTGCAGGGCCAGGAGCTGGACTCGATGATGTCTGTGTGTCCCTTTCAACTCAAGATATTCTGTGATTCTAATATTCTGTGATTAACTTAAGCTGTATGGTCTTAAGCTAATTAATTTACTTTTTCTTTTCTTTTTAATATACAGCTATGCCTGAGCTTTTCAAGCTAGAGGGCTAACAAAGGCTATCTCAGGTTCTTCTGAAACAAAGTGGCAATTATGTTAGCAGATGAGAATCCCTGAGAATTGTATAGCACTTATATCTGGTCATCTTAAAACAAACAAAAAATTCCATGCTATTTTTCTCTAAATTTGGCTTTGGACAGGGTTACAACACAGCTAAGTGCAGATTATATGTGGTACAATATCTCCTAAGAAGCATTTGCCATCCCAAATGCCAAAGGCAGCACACAGGTTAAAAGTGAAACAATGGTTTCTGGAATCTTTTGTGGATGTCATATACTTAAATAGAGGGGCTTCTGCTGCTGAAATGAATGACATCTACAGAACCTATGTCAATATAAGAAGTGAAGTTTATAGTTGCTGTCATTTCACTCTCACTCCTGCTGTGTTTCAGTCTGTTTGAAAGAAATCTCTGAAATCAGGGCTTGTACTTTTAAGGTACCAATTGCATGGCCTAAGAAACTTCAAGTACATGCTGGGACTGGTCTCACAGGCACTGATGGGAGAAATTCGCACAATGGTGTCACAATTTAAGTCAGAAGAAACAGCTACATTCTCTCACATGGGTGTATTTGAAGCAAGAGTTATCCCAGCACTTTGATTTGCTTAAATGTGTATGGAAACTTGCCTGTTGTCATTTTAACAGCTATGAAAGCATGTAATTGCATGCACCTAAGGCTGACAAAAAGAACTTGGGTTTACTTCTGTTAATAACAATATACTTTATTAACACAAAACAAAGTCTGAAAAACGCCGCAGTTACAAAATATCTCTAGCTTAAAATGTGCACAAATAACCCCAATTATCATTTCAGTGAGTGGTACCATGATGGAGCACTGGCCAGCATGTGGAAAATTATGTTTTGACTATGGTAAGCTCAGAGAAGGAGAGTCAGTACGCAATAGCAGTGTACCACACAGCTGCTTTATTTGCACATATCTCCCCCCAACAGGTAGGAACATCCACAATGGCTAGCTGCATTTAATTTAAGGAGTGATGATAATTGAGATGGAAAAGTCTATGAAGGGACAGAATCTATTTTAAAGCACTCTATAGGCTTTCTGTTGACTTCACCTGCATGGCACCCACCATTAAAGGATGATCCAGACTGATGACATTACTTTCTGTAAATTGGACTACTTGACAGACAGTAGGCAGAGCCATTATGTTAATATTACGAAAATTGTTCTTCTCTAGCCTCTCCATCCCTTCCTCATTTGGCTTACGTTACATACAGATACTGGGACCAAGAAGGGACTGTAAGTGTCGTTCCTGAATTGTGCACATCTATTACGGTATTTATGCAAGGTTTTTGAGAAGTTGCTGTATCTTCATTGGTATCAAAGTTGGATGATGGGTGACTTAGTTGTGAAACCCCTCAAGGGTTTTCCAAGAAAAAGTTCTTATTCTAGCATGTTTCTCTTCCACATTTATTAGACCATCTGACCGCTTTCATGTCAAAATAAAACATGAAGGAAGACTGAAGAAGATAGAAAGCAGAAATCAATGCTTAGCCATCCACCTTGAATTCTGTGAATAAATTCAGATTGAACGCTAAACGCAGATTAGTAAAGCTGACAATGCATAAAATAATCAGAGTGTAATTTTGCAAATTCTGCTGCAAATATACTATAAGTGGTTAATGTAAGTCTACCTTATTTTAAAGTCATAGCACATTTCAAGCCAAAAAGCTTCTTGTATTACCATCACAGGCTGTAGCTGTATCACTCACAGCTTTGGCTGAGATGTCAGTGGACTTAAATAAGTCCAAAGTATGCATGAGGTAAAGCAGAATGAGTAATGTTTGGGATGAGCATAAGGCATGATTGTTATTAATCTCTTCATACTGAGACTGAGCAATGTTCACTTGCTCCAAGTAATTTGGCAGTCACAGCTGCTGTGGAAATATTTATATGTGCTCTGAAAAAGACTCTAACAGTCTGTAGTTATAAAACATAAATTGTTCAAACCAGGCAAATATAACTTCTACTTATTTCTATGGGAGTAATAATTCACACAAGCCTGTAATTTATTGCAAGTTATGTTTCCTGTATTTCCTGCAACTTGTACAGTACAGAACTACAGCCCCTATTGTGGCTGCAAAGTCCATGTGCAGTTGAATTCATGTATCAGTTTGAAAAACACACATACTGGGCACTCAAGCAGATGAAAGAATCTTGATCAAACAATCTGGTAAGAATAGCCTGTTTTGGCAGAAATTTTGGCAAACCTGTGGCTGAACAATGAATGCTGTTCTCAGACCAAATCCAGCTGCACATCAGTGCACTAGGAGCAGTGGCACACCACAGTCGGTTATCATTCAAGCATGCAGTAGCTACATCCCACGGATTTTTTCCGATTTTCCAACCCCTGTTATACAAACTCTTCAGACTGGAAAATCCATAGGTTTCCTGCCCTCAGCCAGAAGCACTTATCAGTGCTGTAACTTCTTGCTGCAGCAGGCAAACTGCAAATTAAATTGTTTGCCATACCTATTGCACTGTACTTTTTTTATGCTGTAGTCATTACTCTTCTTATTTTGTTAACTGTATTTAGTGATGTTCCTAAGGACATACGTTATCCCTGGGGATCTTGTACATTAGATGAATGCATCTAATCCATTATCTCAGAAGTCAAAGGCAGTTTATTTTGCCATAGGTTAAATATTACAAGCTACAGTGTATTGGGTTATTTTCAAGCTTCTGCAACGGTAGCAAACCCAACCTACAGCTATTAGGGTGCCCTGAAACACCACTAAAGAGTGCTGTGTTTAAAGTCAATACAGAAACACAGGCAGATCTGAGCTTCAGAGAGCCACATTATTATGTTTTTTGACACTAGACTGCACAGGAAACTAGTTGAAAAAAAAGGAATTGGTGAAATATGCTCTGGCAATACCAGACTTTTAAACAAAACAAAACAAAGCCAATGACAACAACAAAAAAAACCCCAAACCATACCAAAAAACAACCAACCAAACACAACAACAACAACAACAAATCTCCAAACCCTAGTCTCTTTGCTTAGAATATTCTATTCTGGCAATTCCTTGTCTGAACTGACACAAAGGATGCAGTCCTATTAGGGCAAAATGAATAGGTCTCCACAAAGAGGGGATAACTTAAACTATTGTTTATGTCATTGCTTGTGGGAACCTGTTGTATCTGTCGCTATCGTCCATACTCACAGTGGAGGCAAGTGTTTTGTTGGCCACTACATATTATTTGCTCACAGCTGCATATGTTATTTTTCAGTCCAGCAAATACTGAGGACTCTTCCAAGCTTCTAGAAGATGCTGAGTAGCCAAGGAACAATAGAAGGAGGAGAAAAGGGAAGAGCTCCTTAAGTTATGTTAAGTTAGTATTTCCTGCACATCATTGCTTTGATATACCTATTTTAGATCTCTTAGCAATTTATAAAACTGTGGCAAGGCAATTTGTTGAAGATTGCACAACAGAAGATATATTGATCATGGTTGAAATCTATCATCTTTAACAGATACCCCTTATCCTTCTGGATATATTTTTGAATTCAAAGTCAGAGCCTTTAATTTGTATGTATTCAGGAGATTATTTAAAGGGAAATGGCTGGTATATACAAAGTAAGTGATAGGCAACCATTTTTCCTTAGCTATCCTATCTACAGTTTTCACTTCATTTATACTGATTTCTGATCTTATGTAAAGCTTTTTCGGGTGTTTCTTAGATGATGAAAATCATTCTTATTTTCAGTTCATATACTTGCATATCAGTAAAGGTTTCTCTGTAGCCACCAAATCCCATAACCAACAGTTAACATCTCTTCATATTGAAGTATCATGAGATCCAAAAATAATAACTGGATATTTTTCTTTTGGGCAAACAATTAACCACGTGACATAGAGATGAAGTTTATACTAAAAAGGAACATGGAAGGAGATCCAGACTAGCTGACAGGGGATTGCTTTTGTTTTAAACAGTAAAACTAATAGGATTTGGTATAATCATTGTCTCTATTCCACATTGTTCACACTGTGTAGCACATGAGGATACAAGTAGCCTCAATACTTTGAATAGAAGTAATAAATTAAATACTGCTTTTGCTAAATCCAGTCCTAAGAAAGCAGACAAGGCAGTAATAATACTTACACTGATTCTAATACAGGATTTTCATTTTTCCAAACTCTCATTAAACTAAATGGAGAGCTAGGGTTTTTTTCATCTCCCAAGAAATGAGACTGATGATTTACAGTAATAGCTTTGGATTTATCAGAATAAAACTCCACTACATCTGAAGAGACCTAGGATGTGTTCAGTGCTATCTTTAACACAGCTTGACAGTGTCTCCCATGGAAATCAATGGGAGCCATTCTAGGTACTTTAGTGGATGTTGGGTGTGATCTCTAAACATTATGGCATTTGAAAAGGGCCTGAAAAATAGAGAAGCACACTAAAAAAAAAACCAAAAACCAAAATGTAGGCTTCTGTTGCTCTTTCACACTCTAACATACAACTTTTTAATGTTCCTGAGACTCCTATGAGATAAAGGCAGGCAACATGATAAATTAAAACTCTCTTTCGCCTCTCCCCTAAAAATGCACTTACACTACTACTTTAATTTGGTAAGTTTATTTCCTAAATTCTTTGTAAACTACAGAGCCTTAGAGAGGGATATTTTTCAATGGCTTTAAAAGAAAATTTCATAGCTTTATGCATTTTTCTCAATCCAAATTTTATATTTTTTTCTGTATATGAAGTGATGTGTTCAAAAATCAAGGTTAGTCAATAAGCCAGTTTTGTCTATGCATTGAATTATAAATTATTGGTTCACATCTATTTCCCTAATGAGGGGCAATATTCCTACTGACTGTGAGGAGAATGAGCTCAAGCAAATTGATGGGCAGCAATTTTTCCCAGCTTCATTCCTTTTCCTAACAGGCCTATGGTAGTCTCAAAATGTTTGTATGCATCTCAAGTAACACACACAAATATAAGGAAATCGTCCCAGAAAAATTCCATTGTATTCTGCAACTGGACAGTGACCAATGTCCTGTATCTGCATTTATGAACAGAATATTGGTTCTTAATATGCAGGATCATGCCCTCTCTATAACTGGGTTGCCTTTCAGAATAGGCACTTTGATGGCCTAATGGAGTGTCCTCTGTCCGTGAAGAGCATGTATTTTCATTAACTTTACACTGATTCAAAGTGCTTTCCCTTCTGCCAGTCCTTTATACAATTATTTGTTCATTGCACCCATGCTAAGGGCTGACCCACATAAAAGGGGTAGGAGCTGTTTCTATAGATCAAGCAAAAGAATAGCCTGATTTCTAGAAATTTAGGATTAGCGCCTTGGTAATCTGAACGACTGAGCAGTTAAGACTGCATCATAATGCAAATACACAGAGGATCATAGTGAAGATTACTAAAGTAACCTTAATTCTTCCTTCTTTATCCTTGGAGTGCTTAACTTCAAAGCATTACTTTTCTTTTAATGCTGGCTTTTGGCAGTTGCAGTATTTCACAGACTGGCAAGCCAAAAAGAACTACTATAACCATCTAATTTGACCTCCTGTATAAAACAGGACACAATGTGACTTGATGCTGTTACTTTGAGCCAATTAACTAGCATGTGACTAAGCATAACTTTGAAAGGCATTCATTTTTTCACTTGAGGATTTTGAGAGAAGAAGAATCCACTGGTTTTCTTGCTGGTTTATCCCAACAGTTAATCATTGCCTCTGTTTAAAAAAAAAAGTATGCTTCATTGCTTATCTGAATGGTTTCCTGGCCACAGCTTCCAGCTACAGGCGATTCAAATCTTTGGACTAAAGATACATTTATTCACTCAGTATTTTCTCTCCATTAAGTGTCTTAGTCCCTGTAATCAAGTCATCCTAACGCATACTCGTTGAGGAAGCTAAATAACTTGTGGTTCTGAAGTCTATCACTCTAAAACACTTCCTGCAGCCCTCCAAATAATTTTGAAGCCCTTTTCTGCACCATTTTTTTTTCTGCATCCTCTTCAGGACATGGGAATCAGAAATGTGCTGTATTTAAACAGGAAATGAGAGATTGATACCTATCATGAGTCCAAACCAAAACCGTGCACACCTGCTTCAGCTTACCCAGATATATCTATATATCTATATATCTATATCTATTATTTTTCTTGGGGAAAAATTATGCTGCCTTTTTGGGACAGGTACAGACCTATTAAGTTTATGAGACTAATTCTATATTATGATATCTGTTACATTATGCAATACATTAAATACAGAAAAAAAAATTACACAACAACGAGGCCTGCTGCCACCAGTAGTAGAAGTAAAGCAGATGGCAAGGAGAATACTTTACCGCCTGCCACTGTTCTAAGGTCAGGATCCGTTGTAGAAACACTGGTCCTTCACCCAAGGATGTTCAGACCATCCTAAGCCAGCTAGCACTGTTGTCTTTACTAGATCTGTGCCAGTCCAACCTTAAATTTCACCTTCCTACTGCCATTTTATTTTTTGCTTTTGAAGCTGCTAGACAGGATTCCACCTTCTGCAGCATTCCTACAACCATGTGGCAAAAAACATCAGTAAAAAGTGATATTTAAAACAGTCTTATTGCTACTACAAATGAGTCACATCTCAGAGATGCCTAAAGGCAATGTGTAAGGCTTGTTCTTTGGAAAGGAAAAGGTTATAAGCAAGAGTAAGCATCAGAAGAACTTCAATTTCTCTTTCTGTGTTTGCTATTACTGTGTATGCCTGCCATTAGAAGGAAGCTAGTTTAAATAACTGACATTACAGACAAAATTATTCTTTTTCCTGGACAGCTATTGCCACCTTTAATATAACAAAGAGACTGTCAGTTCAGGGAAGAGAAATGGATACCAAAGTTATTCTTTCTTTTTCTGCACTTTTAATGACTGGTAATGAAGGCTATGTGTTTGTCCATGGAACTGAAAAGCCAAACCTTAGTTCCTTGATGTTGTATGACATCAGGATAACTGTTTTACCTTTCTAGGCTGATTTATTCCCTTAAAATTAATCAAACACTTCTCCCATTATCTAAATATTTCTTTTTCAGGTTACAGCTAATTATATTTAATTGTTTCAACAGTGCACAGAGGTTTCTTTTTGCTTCTAGCCAGAGAACAGTTCAGCTCAAATGGTTTTCTGTGGTTATGGTGGTTCTGGATTCTGGGGTTTTTTTGGTGATGTGTTATTCCAGTGATCTTTAATGACTTAGCTGTTAGATGAGATCACTTCTGAATTCTACTTTCATTGTCATAAAATTGTTTCCATGCTTTATGCAAATATTCAGATTCAATAGTGAGATTGAAAATGCAGGTGTTAACAGTATAAAATCTTTCTGATCTCCTTGGAAGAAGGGGCTGATGAAGGCTTGAAATGTACAAAATAAAACAGTCAGTAGAGGTGCTCTCCATTCTAAAAACTCACACTTTTAAAATGTGAAAGTCTGTGGTCATTAGCAAAAGTGCAGAAAACCCAAGAAGCTTCACATAAAATGTCGCACATAAAGCCACACAGCTTGTTCATTGTAAAGAAACTTTCCACCTCTCTTTAAGGATATGAATGTCAAAATATGCTCAGCTACTTAGGAAAATATCAGCAGAGAAGCAACTGCAATGAACTAGTGAAGCAAGAAGTTGTACCACCTAGCAGCAGGCAAGCTGATTCCTCTCTACTGATGGCAGTTTATGTGAGGTTTATGAATGCAGGAATACTGGTCATTCGGTGATGTGAAACCATCAGATATTGCTTTTCTTTGTTTTACAGAGCATTGACTAACAAATATAGCAACAGGGAATTAAATGAGTTGTTCTTGCTGTAAACAATAAACATTTAACTGTTTTAAAGAACCACGAGGCTGACAAAGAATAAGCTTGGAGGGGACTGAGGGCTGTAGCTGTCAGACGAATGATTTTTCAATTATAGTCTGTCCATAATTATGAGGAACAGTTTCCAATATTCAAACACAAGATAAAGGCTTGGTTTTTTTACAAAATAAATACATCACAGTAAACAGTACTTGTTTGCATTTGGCAAGCGTGGCTCCTTTCAGAAAATGCAGACTATGTATACCATGTCCAAATGATTCTATCATTAGGAAAAATGTCTTCAGTAAAAGGGTCATTGAGTATTGGAACAGGCTGCCCAAGGAAGTGGTTGAATCACCATCCTGGAGGTATTTAAAAGACATGTAGGCATGGCACGTAGAGACATGGTTTAGTGGTGGACTTGGCTGTGCTGGCTTAACAATTGGACTCAGTTATCTTAGAGGTCTCTTCCACCCTAAACGATTTTATGATTAAAATTCACATGTGAATAAAAATCATTTTCACATGACCATGATGAGCTCCACGATATGTTGGTAACTACAACTCCAGCTCAAAAAAGAGTTAAATTGCTCTGCTCTGCCCATTCTTGTGCCAGCAGACAATTCATCCAAAAAAATCTGTCTGCCCTACTTACACAAACAAACTGGACAGCACGTAAATAATTCACAGAATGGCAGTCTCTCCTGTTAACTGCATACTGACAGACTCTGACAGGAACATGAACCATGGCTGAAATTAAAACCACCATATAGGGCCAGGTCGTATATGTAGTCTGTAAATCAAAAATGCACCTGACCTGTGAATGAGAAATTTGTTCTTTTTTGATAGATCAGGAATGAGGAAGCTGTTATACTCTTGTGGACCAGTTGTTTCTTAGCAGTATGTTATACTGGTAGCAGGTCTGCAGGACAAGCAGGAATCAAGCACAGGTACAGCTCTCACCTAGTGAGCATTAACTAATTCACCAAAAAGCCTTCTATTCCTCCTACATATTACACCCTTAAAGGTCAAGAAATATCCAGGTTAAGAATGAATGTGTAATTTTAGGCTTTTGTCCATTTGATACCATCTTTACCCAGGATGAAGGATCTGAATATTTATACTCCTCCTTCTTTCTCCTCTGGGATCTCTCACATCTGTTCAGTGCTCTCTTCCTGTTGGGTGCTGTAAATGACAGCAGACATTGCTATTCCCTAAAGTCTCTACCTGTAGGATTTCTTAGCTTCAGCACCAGAATACAGGATCACAGGTGAATCAGGTAGGAAGACAATGACACAAAAGTAAGGAAACACAGAGAGAACACCATGGGGAAGGAAGAGAAAGTTAAGTTTCATGATACTCTTTTGGCACTGGGCACTGGAAAGTGAAAGTGGCATCCATCCTTCTTCACTCACTGTCTATATGGTTCCAATAAAATAAGGGTGTCAACAAAGTCAAGAATTGGGCCTGGAGTAAGGTAATTGACAATGAAAGATAAAGAAAAAAAAGGAAAAATAGGAGAATGAGTGAGATACAGGGGAGAAATAGATAAAAATAGTAAAGAAAGAGAGTCCAAACCCCAAAGCATGAAAAAATATATACCCCTTAAAAGGGATAAGGGGGATAGGGATGGGACATGGAGACAGAGAGGACATTAACAGGGATAGTAGTAGGGTGTGTGTAATTATGCAAGTTACAGCTAGACCTGACTAGACTATGGGATGCCTTGTGCATGCAGAGAGTGTGAACTGCCATGTTCACATGGCCACATCTTTTTACTTACCACAATTTTTGACGATTGTGTCTCCATGCATTACTATACATGACTGCAGATAAACACAACACAACGTGTAGTAGAATTAATTGGTATGAAAAGTGTATAATTAAAATTAAAATTCTACTTAGAATACAACAGTATTAAGTAAGATTTTACAGATTGGGTTCTCTAGAGAGGACTTGTGTCACTTCAGGCATAGGTGCAAACTGCAAGCTCCAAGTGTTGTTCAGTCATTTGAAGGGTGGCATGGCCTCTCGCCATCTCTGTTTGTACAGTTTAGCCAGGGGCTGTGCCACCAACCTCCATCATCCATGCTCCGCTCCTCCCCACTTATCTACTATTTCCTCTTTTGTGGGGATACTTGAAAATACAGGCGTGAGTAAGCGATGCGAAAACATGACCAACTCACACGCAAATTTCTGCCGGGAAATTTGCCAGGTTGCTATGGGAAACACACACTGCAAGGAGCATCTGCTCCCTGACTTTCCTGCTCTGTCCTAGCACATTCACTTACGCTCTCAGGAGGATTCGCTGTCCTTGCTGACACATGGGAATATGCTAACAGGGTCTATGATTCCCTTTCGCAAATATTGGATTGTTTGTATCTTCACCTTCTTTTGTGCACTCGGCCTGACAAGAAATCTGACCCATGGAAAGTAAACACGGAAAATCTGTGTCCTTGTATGATGACCAATTCTGCCAGGCCGAGATACAATTTCAACACATGAAAATTGGCCATAATATCACATTGTTTCTATCATCATTTGGAAATCACACAGACTTTATAAACCTAACCATTTCAAACATGCAGGAATCCACTGACACTTAATACACATTTTACACCAGTCACCACTTAGAAAGTGTTAGATGCAAAGCTTCAGTCCTCCCTGCATGCCATCTCCCATGCCTCATGCATGGTTACACAAAGTGGCACTTGTCATTCTTCACTCCTGTTACACAATTTTCTAAACAAAACAAGCACATCCTACAAAGGACTCTTTTCCCTTACAGATACCCCTGCAATCCAAACAGTCTGGAAACAGCCTGTTGGTTCAACATATCCACAGCAGTCCAACATATCCACAGTCTAGCTCATCAGATAGGAAAACAGCAAAACTACTTCAAAGCCTGAATGTTAATCTGTGCTAGGTGGTTACAGGATAATTTAATAGGAAGAGTGTTTCAGTCAGATATATGATTCAAACACTTTTTCTGCAGAAGGGTATTTTCTAATAAAATGAAAAAATACTTGGTTTTGGCAACAGACATGACTACACATATCAGCTCACAGACATGCTAGTGGAGATGCAAGGGTTTTTATTCTTATGCTTCACCTTCAATAATACATATTTTCAATCCCAGGTCTTTTCATCTAGAATTTCTGTGACATTTACCCTTTGTCTCTTATTTCCAAAACGTAGTGCAACATTCACATGTAATGAAAAATATGACATAATGTATTGGGTTTGTGTGGCAAGATTTTGGTAGTGGGGGGGAAAACAGAGGTGACTTCTGTGAGAAGAACTAGAAACTTCCCCTCTGTCTGACAGAGCCAATGCCAGAAAAATCCACAAGAGCCCCACTGCTGGCCAAGGCTGAGCCCATCATTGATGGTGGTAGTGCCTCTGGAATAACATGGTTAAGAAGGGGGGGCAAAAACTGCAACAGAGAGAGAGGAGGGATAATATGTGAAAGAAGCATGTGTGCAGACACCAAGGTAGGTGAAGAAGGAGGGGAAGGAGGTGCTCAGCTCTGGAGCTGAGATTCCCCTGTAGCCCTTGGAGAAGACCACGGTGAAGCAGTCGGTTGCTCTGCAGCTCATGGAGAGTCATGGTGCAGCAGATATTCACCTGCAGCCCATGGAGAAACCCCAGCTGGAGCAGGTAGAAGCCCAGATGAAGCTGTGACCCTGTGGAAACCTACACCGGAGCAGGCTTTTGGCAATTGTGGAGCCATGGAGAGAGGAGTCCACACTGGAGCAGGTTTGCTGACAGGAGCTGTGACCCTGGACTGGAGCTGTCTGTACTTGAAGGACTGCATCCCATGAAAAGGGTCCCATGCTGGAGCAGTTTGCGAAGAACTGCAGCCTATGGCAAGCACTCGTGTTGAAGAAGTTTATGGAGGGCTGTCATCTGTGGAAGGGATCCCATGCTGGAACAAGGAAAGAGTTTGAAGAGTCCTCTCCATGAGAAGGAAGGAGCAGCAGACAATGTATGATGAACTGACCAGCCCCCATTCCCCATTCCCCTGTGCTGCTGGCAGGGAGACAGGAGAGAATTCGGGAGTGAAGTTAAGCCTGGGAAGAAGGGAGAGGTGGAGGAAGGGTGTTTTAAGATTCAGCTTTTATTTCTCATTACCCTACTCTGATTTGACTGATAATAAATTAAAATAATTTCCTCAAGTCAAGACTGTTTTGCCCGTTAACAGTAATTGGTGAGTGATCTCTCCCTGCCCTTATATCTCAACACATGTGCCTTTCAATATACTTTCTCTCCCCTGCCCAGCTGACCCTGACTTCGGTGGGCACCAGGCATCCAGTTAGGGTCAAGTCACCACACACAGTTAGACAGTAAAAATGAATTTTTTTTGTTAATTTTCCCAAATTCAGTTATCTAGTCTAGATATTGAACATATGCTTCCCCTATTTTAGTATCTCGGTGGGAGCTACTAATGATACAATTTGAAACACGCAGAAACACACATTCAGCAGTAGCCTAAGATACAGAAAAGCACAGAGAAAAAATGGATAGCCATACCTTTTGTAAGGTATTATACTTTTTTCCACTACTAGCTTAATTCTGATTACTGACATTACAGCAGAACCTGGCCCTAAAAGTTAGGCATATCCATGCTCTGTCAGGTGCTGTAGAGATAGAGCAGGAAGAGAGAGTGTTAACAAAATGAAGAGGTGTCATTTGCTGGTCAGCGTGGTAAACCAGCAGCTATATGTTTCTCAGGAGCAATAAGTGCACAAGTGTTTGGGACACTGTCAAAGAAAGAAATAGCACATTGTGAAACTGTAAAAGGGAAGCTCCTTCCACGCTGGAGAGAGTTCTTGTACAGGATTCAGAAATACTTCAAAGACTTCATACAACCATAGAATGGTTTGGGTCAGAAGGGACCTTAAAGATCTTCTACTTCCACCCCCTCTGCCATGGGCAGGGACACCTTCCACTAGACCAGGTTGCTCAGAGCCCCATCCAACCTGGCCTTGAACACTTCTAGGGATGGGACATCCACGACTTGTCTGAGCAACCTGTTCCAGTACCTCACGACCCTCACAGTGAAGAATGTCTTCCGTATATGCAACCCAAATTTCCCTTTTTATGTTGAACGCATCACTCATTGTCCTATTTAAGACAGTTAATTCTGCCTTCTGAATATAACTCACTGATGTTACTACAAAAACAAGCCTGGAAGTTTTGACTGCCCAGGCAAAACAGGGACTTAATTTCATTATATCTAATAGGGGATGGGAAAAAAATTAGTTAAAAAAAACAGCAAAACAAAGTGATCCAGCTGGACCAAAAATTCACTACATATGTCAGTGTATTACACAGAAACCTCTCAGAAATGGCTCAGGAAGGGGAAGGAGTTATCAACCCCATGGAAAAAGTCAATTTGTTCCTCCCAGGAGATGACTCCACTAGACTGTAAAGAAGTCCAGTGACTTCTTTAATTCGCTGTACTTTCCAACACAAGTACTTATCGAGATTATTTTTTTCCAAGCAGACCTGCTGCATTTTACACTAGCAGAAACACTGTAAAGTTTTATTTATGTACAAATTATTCCAGTGAAAGCTGTGCCATCAGGGTAGCATCTCATGAGATGCTTTTTGGAAAGAAAACCGGAGGTGGGAGATGAGCAGTGCAATAAAAGCTTTTATTCCTCCCTAGCGATCGTGTTAAAATTCAACCCCCCAAGTGTTTGCAAAGGGAGAGCAGGCGGGTTTGAGTGGGCAGAGCCGTTCCGCTCTCGCTGGCAGGCAGGAGTCACAGAGTGGAGCAGGGGCAGGATCGCTCCCGCACCTCCCGCCACCGCCGCCCCTCCACGGAGACGCGCGGGCGCGCCCCCGAGCGCCGCCCAACGGCCGCGCCGCTCCCGCCGCACCCGG